>VZTD01004124.1:522998-759244 GCA_013397725.1 Rhagologus leucostigma | reverse complement strand
GCCCGCCCCGGCACCGCCCCCGCCGCGGGAGCCCCGGCGAATCAGCGGGGCGCTGTCAGGGCGTCAGCGCCGGCGGCTCCGCGCGGCCGGCCCCGAGCGCGTCCCTTATCGCAGACAGGGACCGGGGATCGCATCATTATCATGGGCACTGTTTGCTTTTCGCGGCGCTGCTGTTTGCTTTTCGCTCTCGCCTGGGCCGGCAGGTTGGCGGGAGGCAGCGGGGGCGCAGGTAAGAAGAGGGGGCTCCGCCGCCGTGCCGCCTCGCCCAGGCGCGGGCGGCGCGGAGCCGCGGCCCCGGGGGGACCGTGTCTGTCCGCTCTCCTCTCCCCGCTGTAAGGTGTTGAGGGGGAGGTCACTTCTCGCTGCTCACAGCGCCGAGGGTGTTGGAAGTTGCGGTGGGGAGGCGTTTTCTCGCGTGTTTGACACAGCCGGAGCCGAGGGATTTCTGCAGGGAGAAATGGGGAAGAAAAAGTTACTTTCCTTGAGTGCCTACGAGATAAGTCTGTGCTGAGCCCTGGAGACTCCGCAGAGCAAGCGCTGGCTGGGATATCTTCACAGGTTTTCCCTGTCTGCGCATTAACCCAAAGACCTGGTGTTAACAGCGGCGCTCCTATCAGTTTAATAGCTGTAATGATACTTAGTCTTTGCTTCGGTGTTTAAAAAAAAACCAAACCAAAAATCAAACACCCCGCAATCCTATCTGCTTTGGAATGTTGCAAGCCCGAAGTGATTTCTGAAAGAAATGTATGCAGGCTCTGAAGTTGTGCTGGGAGAAATCTTTTAAGGTGAAGTACGAGCGGGGGCAGGCGGCGGGGGGAGGGTGAGGGTGTGGAAAAAATCCCTGTTCCTCGGATAGAGGAGTTTAAATGTAACAAAATGAACGAAGTCAGCCTAGAAGTTCTTAAAAGTCCGAGTAATGCGATGTGAGATGTGGAGCAGAGCAGGGGCTCATACTTGGTTTTGCCCTTTCATTTGACTCATTGGCATTCACGCCTGACTCCCAGGCATCCTCTGGTTGCTGTGAAATGTCCCCCTTGGCTCAATGCAGTTTGAATTTTTGACGGCATTATAAAGAGTCCAGCTGTCACTTTTGCTGATCTTGATGGGAGATGGGTGCCGGTTTAATGACTCAAAAGTATGAACCAAAGCGTTAAAAAAACCCAGACCAAACCCTCCAAAAAACTTCTTTTCTCTTTGTGCTTGACTGAATCTGTGCCTGATCTGGGCAACACCTAAGCTAATTCACGTAAATCATAGCTAGATCTGAACTGGCTCAGCGGTAAAAATAAACGAATGGACAAGAAAGAAGGCAACAGATTACAGCAGCTCTGCCGTACTCCGGCAAATTACGACGCTCGGTGTTCTGTTCCCCTCTTTCTTCAAAAAACAAAAACCAAAACCCCTACAAAAACAACAATACAGAGTCCAGGCAATTCTCTCGCTGGGATTCCAGAGGTGCCCCGCGGGGCCGCCCTGGTCTGCACCTCTAAGAGAAGTTCTCTGCTGTGTGCCATGGTACAATGTCTGCTTATTCTCCCCTCTCTAAATAGCCCCCTCCTGTTCCCGGTGACTTTGAAGGATCCGTGTGTTATCACTGGAGATGGCTGAGTGAGCACTTCTGAAACAATTAGCGTTAGGGTTTCAAGCTAACAATAAAACCGTTTTCACTTTAGTGCACCTTTTTGAGGATCTGTTAATCTAATTGGCATGAAACCAACTGCACATGCCTCTCGCTGGATACCCGTCTCCCTCCCTCCCTGGCTCCCTCCGCAGCACCCCTGTCTCCTCGGTCATTCCTGATCATAAAGGGGGGGGCTGTGCTCTGTGCAGCTCTGCGGGTCCCTCTCCGGCTGCTCACCCGCTCCCCTGCCTGCCTACCCGTGTCCTGCCGCGAGCCCCAGGTGTGGCTGTGGCGTGAGGCGGGGAGGAAATCCCTGCGAGGTGCGGGACTGACACCACGGCCGCGCTGCCGGCCCGGCCCGGCCGGTGTCCCCGGGGTGCGGTGGCATCGCAGCCCCTCGCGTCGGGCGCTGCGGGTGCCGGGGTGGCCGGGGAGCGGCTGTGGGCAGTGCGGGGGGCGGGGCAGTTTAGGCAGGGCTTTTCAGTGTTCCCATGTTCCCAGCACACCGCATCCCTGAATAGGTCGGAGTTGGGTTGGTTTTTTTTTCCCCTATGCTCACTTCATTAGCATTCCCACGACTACCTAATCTCCACTCTGTCTCATCCTTCTCCCTCCCCATCCTCTTTAAATCCGGGGGAGAGAACGAATGCCCGTCACTGTAATGTTTGTAAAGGCTGCCTACTCTGAAAACAAGAAAAGCGGTCTGGGTGCCCCCTTTCAGAGTCAGGCTTACCCAGTAAGGCACCCACCCAAGCAGTAGCCGGGACGGCTGCTGGGACTTTTTTCCTCCTAAATGAGTGTTAGTCCAAGTAGATGATGTTATTGCAGGTTGCTTTCCTCCACACTACCTTACCAAGTTTCCATTTATTTATTTTTTTGCTTCTTAGTAAAAAGTATTAATGTGGTTCTGCTGTTCAAATATTTCTTTTCCCATTCCCCCACCAGCATAGTTTATTTAAACTAGGATCTATCTTTATAAATTAAGAAAATCTCTGTGCTAGAACATGCAAGTGGACCTTTTTTCCTCCTCTTATTGGTAATTTAAGCGTTCTCTTGTTTTACTAAGATGTGGGTCTCCAGTACCATACTTATACAAAAGAAGCTAATTTCTAGTGTCTAAGTATTTCATTCATAGTGCAGAAATGTGAGACCGAGTCCCTCCAGCTCCGTGGAGCAGTGCTTATAAGTGACTTGAGGAGAACATCACTGGCTGGTTTAGTTATTTATCCTTAGATGTTCTCATTTCCAGCATGACACTGGGAAGGCAGGCAGGCAGGCAAACAGCTTCGAGGGGAATATCTATCCTTGGTGTTTTGTGTCTCAGGTCTCACTTCTTATCTGTCCCCTTGGGGTTCCTTCTGTGCTTCCAGATGTTGACGAGTGCGCAGAAGCTACGGATGACTGTCACATCGATGCAATTTGTCAAAACACACCAAAATCCTACAAATGCATCTGCAAGCCGGGCTACAAAGGGGAAGGGAAGCAGTGTGAAGGTAAGGACAGATCGGCTCCTCTCCTGTCTCTTCTCCCCTCCCTTCTCTTATTTGTTTGCTCTTTAAAAGCTTTTGTAAATAGCTGAATTCCTGAAACGATTAATGCAGATTTACAGCTGCTTAACCTCAAATCTGGGTGTTTATTGGCGAGCATCCCCCTGCTGCTTTTGCTAATTGTCCGGCACCGCGAACGTTGTGCCCGCCAGCCTGCTCTTAAGAATAAAATAAAAAGGGGGTGTGAGGGGGTGGTGTTCCCCATCGAGGCGAGTCCCTGGTAGCCGCAGCTCCTCCCGGGCAGTGTTGGGCCCGCTGCCCCCGGGGCTCGAAGCGCCACACCAAACACGTGGGTGTGGCCCGGCGATGGGATGGGATGGGCCAGGCCCCTGGCCAGCTCCCCGGCAGAGAGCGGATGGAAAGGACTCGCCATTGTTTTCCCCGGACAAGTTACAGAAGGTGTTTTTCTGTACCTACTCAAACAGGACGCTGGAGTTTGCTTCTCTTTGACACTCTTCATGTGTCATGATCGTATATTTCTAGTCCATGGAACACTATTTTAAAAGGAAGCATTTCAGATTACTGTGCTTATACAGACTTAGAAAAACTTACTTTACTTCTCCATGTCCTCACATCAGTCTTGGAATTGAAAAAGGCCTAGCAGGTTTTATTAGGCTTTGTGTATGCTCATATTTTGGATTTTATGCACTCTGTCTTGTCTGTTGAATCTCAGTGGAGAGATTCTCTGGTGAAAAGAATAAATATTGTAACCAGCAGAATGCCTTACAAATAAAAGATGCAAGATTATTATTTTTTCCTACTTGTAGATGCTTAGTAGGTATAACATTTTCCCTCCAAGTCTCTCTCTTTCTACAACAGAACGCAACTTTTTAAAAAACATCTATAGCCAGTCCACTAAAAAGATTGAAGACATAGAAATTACTTTGGGCTACAAAAATTTGAAACCACATATTATTCTCCACCGACCTCCAAAATGTTGGTTTAAGTGCCCTCATAAAGTATTTTTGTGGTTATCATCTTTTTCTGTCTTGGGCTTAAATTGACAGAGACAAATTCTGACTGTCCACCTCTTGGTGCTCTAGCATCTCTGAGCTGCTGTTCTTCTGGAAGCCAGATTTTCTTTCTTGCAAACAGGATCACGATTCAGCACCAGTTGTTTCTCTATTCAGCCCTTCCAGGGAAAGAGCTACAGAACTCTGAGAAAATGTACTCAGGGCCGCAGCTGTGGAGGTTACAGCGTTCTCCACATTGGTACTTGTTGTATTAAAAGTTTCCTTATGCTTGAACTATTCGTATCTTAGTTGTTGCGCTCTGTTTAGTGGTAGAGGTGGCTTATACTCATGCTTATCTAATATACATAAATCTCTTTGCCTGACTTGCCTTGGCTCAGTAAAAAAAACCCCAAAAAACCCAAACTCAGTAAGTAGTAAAACCCAATATTGATCTTTGTAATGATGTACAGAATAATAGTAACATCTGTGTCTGATATCAAACTCGTATCTGATAGAATTTAGTGTCTGGCAAGCCTGGTAAGTAAAGCAAACTGGGGCAGTTAAGTAAGTAAAGCAAACTGCAACACGTTCTGCATGGATGTTCAGCATTAGTCAGGTAATGCAAGCTGTCTAAACCAGGTATTACTGTGCACGATATATAACTTTTTTATACAATATTATGGTAACAGTTCTAAAGATTTTGCCTCAGCTCTGTGTCTTAAGTTGGTAATTAATACCAAATTTTGGAAGAAGCAGAAAGCTTCAGAAAGGGTCAGTGGCAGGTCTAAGATCTGCCTCAGGCCTGCTGTGAGTTGAGAGTGGATTTATTTTGCATCTTGAGGTTAAGTATTCAAAACCTACAGAAATAAAGAAAGTAGCTTAATTGATTGGTATTTAGTATTCTGTCACAAGACAACCTCAGTGATCAGCTTTTAGAAGTTATCTTTTAAGATGAAAGCAACTGTTAACAAAGATGAAACCCACTGGATAGTTTTTGTTGTGCCAAAACCAAAACTGGGTCATTAAATGGTTCTTGGTCTTTATAACTGGGCTTTTCAAAATAAGCCTTTTGATCACTGAAACTAGTTGCTTATGAGGAAAGATTTTGTACAGATAATGAGCTTCTTTAGCTAAGTTTGTAGCAATCTACCTGTGTTGCTTCATGTCTGAAGAACATTCATTATATCATAACTGACTCCCTAATAGTCCAGGCTCTCTCATACAACCAGATTTTACTAAACAAGTAGAATTGTCATTCATCCAGTACAGTGAGCTTAAAGACATTATACTATCAAATTCATTCGGATAAATTTTAGTGAGCTGCCAGTTTAGGTTGTATTGAGGCATTGCAGTTAATTTAGAAATGTGCATGTTTGTTTATTTTAAACAGTAGTCTTAAATATTGCTTTTGTTCACTTAAAATCCATTTTAGAGAAAGGGGTAGAGTATGGGAAATAACATTTTTTGGATGATTCTTAGGAGTACATATTTGTACAAACGTGTCCAATATATCGATATGTATTTGTGTACTCTTGTGTATTTATTTTTAGTTTTTCTAAACAATGGGATCCTTAGGCCAGTGCAGTAAATGTGGAGCCCAGCCGCTTGTGCAGGGCTTTGCTCAGGGTTTGCTGCTGTGAGCTGAAGGGTGGGGAGAAATAGATATGACACAAATATTTCTTTAAGGACACGTGGAGAGCTCTAGCAGCAATTATATGGAAATGAAACATTTTCCTGACAGTCCGTTAAGTTTCTTCAGTAGGGAATTTCTTTCTGAACTTTGATTTTCTCTCAAAATGTCTTTTGGCGTGGGTTTCTCCAGAGTGTATGAGGATTGAGGATGACTTCTCAGTTCACAGATCTTTTTGTTCCCTTTTTTTTCTGGCTAGCTTTCTTGCCTGAGACATTTGATCTTTTTCCTTCCACAGAGCACAGTTGTTTCTCCAGACAGAAGAGTTCCTCATTCTTCCTGTCTCCTGTCTTCTGCTTCCCTCTGTAGATTTTGGTTGACCTTTTCCTTTCTTTAATCGGGTATCTGTCATGCTTGGTAAAGACTCCTGGTCAGCATTGCCGTGATATTTTCCCATATCACGTAATGTATCAATATCCTTTGAACACAAATTCTCTAGCTGGCATTTTCATAGGACAGAATAATGTGTCCAACCCAGGTAATCTTTAAAAAATAATTACTTTCAGTTCTCCCTTTCTAGTCAATATACAAAATCCATTAATTGATAATTAATTAATTTACTTGCCCTGTCACATTTGCTGTTACCTAAGAAGTGTTCCCCGTTGTGATTTTAGTCAGGATCTCAAATGCAGTGGGCTGAATTCAGCTGCAGGCATGATCTTTCATGGTCCGTAGGACTTTGTCCTTACCTTCTCAACATCGAATTTGGGCTTCCCCACAGGTTGGTATCTCAACAAAATTGTGTCAAACCAATGGAAATTCCAGAAAGTTGAAAAGGATTCCACGTCCTGGGGTTCCTTATGCCTTGACAGAGCCTTCTTTGTCTCCAATGCAATGTTGTGTGTTTGCAGTTGTAGGATATTCTGTCACTGAACGGTGTATGAAGGGGTTTAGGTCTCAAACCCAGTTGTCTGGGGTTTTTACCCCATGCTGCTTCTCTGACTGCTCCAAACTCTGATGCCATTAATGGTTAAAATACTCTGTATAGTTGTTGGTTGATGTTTATCTGTGCCCATTTTATATCCAGTTAGTGTTAAGTTTGTTTTATAAGTTGGTTTTTCTCTTAGCCTACTGGTTATCCTCAATGTGACTGTAATTTCAGTGAGTTGCTCTAGCTGTTGGTTTTTTTCTTTTGGGTTATACCTTACATGTAGGACCCTTAAGACACGTTTATTGGGACCTGTTGCTTCTAGATTGTAAAACTCTACTCTGGGCTTTCCCATACTGACTGAGATTTTCCTCTTGGAGCATTTTTCTACTGTCTTTCATAGTATTTCCATAACTCTGCTTCAGTTCTTTTAATAATTAATCTCACACAGTTGTTACCGTGTATCTTGAAGTCTTTGTGCAGAAGAGGAATGTTCACAACTTTCAGCTGGACTTTTTTTTCTTTTTTTTAATTCTCCTGTGAAGCTTTATAATGTTGTTGATGGATTTCTTGCTGAGGGCAACATACACATACCATGGCAAAGTGTCTTGGTAGAGTCTGCCTTGAGGGGGTGGTTTTCAGATTTCTGCTCACGTTGGCAATTTGTGCTATAGCAGCAGCAGTTCTGCTTGACTGATAGGTGAGTGGGATTGTGCAGTTCCAGTGATTTAAGTTCGTCATGTGTTCATGTATTTGTAGTCTTTTTCTTAATGTAAATAGTCATTCTAGATGAATAGGCAGGTGATGGTGATAATCTGCAACAAGGGCCTTTATTCTTAGTTGCCCCAGTGGTAGCACCTCACTGGGTTTAAGCGTGGTACAGTCTCAAAATAAGAGAAACCATTCCTGCCTCAATCACAGGTATATTCAACCTCACAGCAGGTTATATTCTGCGTATGTCCATTTGGAAACACAGGCTAATTGTCCCTTCTGGCCAGTCATTATCATCTTCAGTAGTTTTGTGGATGTGAAGCCATGTTTCTACTTGTACCTGTTTGTTAGATCTGTTTTTAATGGATTTTAAACAAATCTTAGCGATTGGAAAAACTACTCATCACTTTCATTTAAGTAGTAATGATTGACTCTCCAGGCTTGACATAATATTCCTCCTATAATTTTAACCTTGTTGACCTGTTTTATCTTTCATTTTCTGAAGAAGCTCATTCATGGTCTCACTCATTGGATTTTCATTTTATTATGGTCTTTGTAATACCTGCTGTGTTCTCACACTCTTCAAAAATGAATCCAAATACTGTGACAGGGCTGCTCTGAATCAATCAACCTGGAAACACAGGACTTTCCAGACTTCTCATTTCCCAGCTCCCAGTCCAGTATCTCGTACTAAAGCCTCCTTTTGTCTGCAGGGATAAGTAAGTAAGGCACTTCTGGGTATCTTCTAAGTGGAACAATGATCCTATTTCTTTTAAGAGCTCTGTGGTGTCCCGTCAATCCACTCTCAGCAGTTCTCTCTTTCTTCGTTGATGAAGAAATCGTCTTCATCAGTGATGTCCTGTGAGAGCTGGGACACTGTTGGGTGTCCTGTGGTTTCTGAAACTCGGGCATCTTGATGCTTGCACAACTCTAGCGAGCTTAGACTTGTGCTGTCTGTCTCTGCAGAATAACGGTGATGCCACTGAACAAGGCAGCTTAAGTGACTTCTTCCTGATTGATGATTCTCCCAATTGCAGTAGAAGGTGAATTAATATTTTCAAGGACTCCCTTGATCTCCCTGAATGAGGTCTGTAGTGGATATTAGGTGCTGAAGCTGCTGTGCTTTCTGGGGCTACAGTACCTTGACAGATGGCGTTCATGTCATGTGTTGAAGTTCACGTCACCCTCCCCTAAGGGCCGTGTTCCAGGTGAGACCTGGTGCTCCAAGTCTGTGCTGCTGGTTTTGTACCATTGGCTTGCAGCAGCCCGTCTGAGCACAGAGCAAGATACTCTGACACCTCCAGATTTTATGGGGACTTCTATTCCAAGGTCAAATCTTCCTTCCCAGTTCGATTCACGCAGATGATGGGTTTACTCTGGATGAGCCTCTTTGCTGATTTCACTGAAAGCAGCTTTCACAATGAAGCAGTACATGTTGTCAAAACATGAGGGAGAGAGAACATAAACTAGCTTTGATTTGAGCTGGTAACTGCTTTTTTATTGTCCCTTTCTCTTATTGGGTAGCTTGATGCATTTTATTTGGTTTAGGCTGATAAAAGTGTTCCCAGAATTGAATTCTGAGGCCTTCTATATCTCTGCTTTTTTCTTTTTCCTTTTTTGTTTCAATTGTCTGGTACTACTTAAGACTCAGTTCTGACTTGCGAGTTTTCGAACTTGCACTGGGGGATGAATTTTCTTGGGGGATGGAGAAGTGGAGAAGTAGCAGCAAGTAAGAAAATACTCCTGAGAACATTCTGTGTTAAATCAGAATTTTATTACAGCATAAGTGAATTAACAGCTTATGATAACTTTTCTTTCCCTCCTTCATGCTGCTTCTGTTCAGTGAATAGGCCTTTTGTTTTGGTCAGAGTTGAGCCTTGAGTTTATTTATTTATTTATTCAATTTGCTGTAGTTTCCCAACTTTGTTCAGAAGTTCATCCACTAAAACCAGAATATCCCTTAGCTGGGCTGACAAGCCCTGTCTGACTGCTCCCAGGGCCATCAGTCCCCATGTGTCACGAACCCTATTGTTTTCTCCTCTCCCTTTTCTTCCCTACCCTGTCCTACCTCTCAGAGCTGCTTTCTGACAGCCCATAATGCTGCTTCAGTGAACAGCTCCCCCGGTGGTCCACTTTGGAAATCTTCCATTTTGACTTAAAAAAAAGAACATTCACTCCAACTTTCTTTTTTTTTTCCCTCCAGAAATGCTTCTTGGATACAAATATCACTGTATTTTGCATAAACAAATACCATGCCATTTGAAATATGGGCCTCATTCTTCAACAGCATTACATGTAATTCTCAATTTGGAAAAGAGAGGGTTTTTTCCAAGGACACTTCTCTAAATAGTTGATAAGCTCCCTGTCTGCTGGATGGTCTGTGGGTACTCTGGGAACTTATAAATATATATAAAATTTCATCAGCCTCAACAGTTGCTAAGCTGCAGAACCCAGGGTGGCCTCCTGGGGTGATGTAAACTTGGTATTTAGCAGGAACTTCTTTCCCCCCAGATATACAATGTAAATTAACTGCCAGGAGAATGATAATGAAATGAGGGAACATAAATAAAATGTACTAAGTTCAAGAAGTGTCCTTTTTTTGTCTTTGTTCTTTTTATATCTGCCAGATACTATCCAGTTTTCCTTGTTTTCTCGCCTGTCACCTTAACTTCTGGTGCAGTCCCCTTTCCTTGCAGTCTTTATTTAATGTTGTCTTGTATACTCTGTTCCTCAGCTGCCTTTTAACCTTGTCATTTCCCTACTGCAAATCCTGCTTCTCTTTTGTTCTTTTCTCATGTATTTTCAATTATTTCATTTAGCTTTCCTTCTCCTGTCGTCTCAGTGGCTTGCTGCAGTTACAGCAGTGTTGTTCTGAGTGCCAGTGTCCCACAGCAAGACCTCTGGGCCTGGAGAACTGGCAGCTGTAAGCTCTAAGTGCCCCTTACTGGTCCTTTCCCTTGAGTTTCATCTTTAAGTCAAAACAGCTCCTACCAGCTCTCAGATTTCCCCTCTTTCTTGCTTTTTCTCCCTTTTCTCTGCCTCTTTCCTAGCCCCCATCAGCAGCTTGGAGCTCACCTGTCCTTCAGCACATTCTGCGCTCTTTCCACCCACTGCAGACCCATGGCTCTTTCCTCAGTGGCTGTCTGGAAAAACATCTTTGCCTGGCTGTTTGCCATCATTTGTTAGCTCCTCTTTGATTATGGGCACCCCCTTCCTGTATGTCCATTGCACTGCTGAAATACACATTCTTTGATCAGAGGCTGATGCAGGGCATGGTCAGGGAGCCTCTGCTGGGATGGTGGCAGAGGAGGAGTTAGGGAATGTGACCTCCTGCTGCTCCCTTGCCCAAATAAGCTCCACTAATGCTGCTTTTGTCTCCTCTGCATTTGAGCCAGGTAGCATCCACTCTGTTTGTTAGCATCCGTGCTGTCAGGGCACTCTGGAGGGAATGGGAATCATGGATGGTGTCTGTACCTGTGGAAGGGGATGGTGGATACAGTCCCTGTACCCGTGGTACCAGTCCAAGGCTGTTCTAGCCCAGGATAGCTGCGAGCCTTAAATACAGGGCAGGTTTGGCCAAACCTCAGGCAGTCCTGCGATGGAGAATGTGTGGCAGGAATTTGTAGGGAAAATGTGCGTGGATTCTGGTTGCAAAAGGAGTAGTGCTCCGAAGTTCCTTTTCCTTGATCGTGCCTTTTTTTTTTGCACAGGGGCAATTGGTGTGGGGCTATTCTGTGAAGAATATCACTGAAATAATACCCCCAAAAGTGGAAGAAAACACAAAGGAGTACAGCCTGGCCCTGTAAGCACTTCCACACTGAAAAGTCAGTGAACTGGGATATAGAGGCTGAGACACATGGCAGGGAGAAGGTGGTGGTGAATAAGGCAAATAGATTTCCTAATCTGGTTTAGTTTCTGGAGCCATTGTGGTGGGAAACTACAGCATAAGGTTGAAAAAAATACCTACCAAGAAGGATGTTTTGGAAACTTTAGCTGCCTAAATTTCAGCAGATGCCTGTTGAGCTTTGAATTTATTATATTTTTGAGGGAAGGGAGGGGGCTAATGAATTTTTAGATGGCTTTTTTTTTTTGTTTGGTAAATTTTCAGCTGTAATTTGACCATCTTTTTCTGTCCTGAGAAATCTCCTGAAGGGTAACTCCCTGACACCTTATTGGAAACAAAATCTGAGAGCATTAAATCTGTTCAAGTAATTAGGGGAGAATTTTTTAAACATAGCAAAGCAATGATTTTTCCATGTAATCTCTTTAGAAAAAAGCTAACTTCCTGAGTCTTTTTCTTTGTTTGTTTTAGCATATATGTATTTGTTTTAAATTTCAACTGAAAAAAAAGACCTGCTTTAAAGCAGATACCTTGCAAGAAAAAGGTATTTCATATGTAAATGTCTGGCAGAATTATAAGAAACTGAAGATAGGGTCTGACAGACTCCCTTGAAATTTCAAGACTTTTCTACACATTTGAGATGCTGAGCAAAAGGAATACCCTTACATTACAGCTGGCAGAATTTTTTTGTTCAAATGCCATGAATCACCAGAGTACTCAAGCATGTGCTTAAGAAACTGTTACATTTTATAGTAATTCTGTTTAAGTGGTTTATTAAATTGAAGCGACTGCCTTATTTTAAGTTACAATGCTGCTTCTCTGGAGCCTGTAGAAGGTCACAGTTTTTCTTTCAGTGACCAAGGAATTAAAAGAACTCTGGATCCTTTAAAAATGTGGTTTAAGACCTTGATCTTGCACATGCTTGAGACCTAAACTTAGTGCAGTTTGTTTGGTGCTGTAGGACCCACAGACAACATACCAAATTCAAGACCATGCTTTCACAACTACTGATAATGTTCTACAGCTATCAAAGAATCAGAAATATTAAATAAACAACTTTTAGATTGTTCCAGTTCTTACAATCAATTTGTTAAGCGGATGAGCTGTTATCTCAGAGAATATAAAAGCCAATTTTCATTTACTCTCTCAGAGTGAGGTTACGAAGCTTCATACTATCGTTCCCATGCCTTAATCTGCATGAACCACTGTCAGCCTTTACGTTTAACATCGTGCTCACCGAACATCAAAAGTTTAACTGAGGGGAAAACAAATAAGAGCAATGCATAATACCAATTTGGTGATTATTAATGTTGGAGGGAATGGCGCTGCTGCAGAATGTGCTTCAGAGAAGGGGAGGCTCTGCAGAAATAGGTATTTGTTGGACATATCATTGCTGAAAATACTACAGGACATTACTGTTGTGCATTCTAGTTCTTGCTGTTGTAAGAGGGGAACTGCACTGAAGTGCCTTTGTTCTGATTTCATAATCTGCAAACAGAGGTCGCATTCGGAACTTTCAGGCTCCCTGTTATAGTGGAAAAAGGGGTTGAAATAAGTGGGGTATTTGCTTTGCTGAATAAGTAGCCTAGGTAATGCATATCTAAATGGTTTGGCAGCACATGTGTAGAAGGAATTTGGTATCTGACTTCATACCTCTAGAGATGTCGGTGTCTCTACCAAGTAGAGTTGTGCCTTTATTCTTTTTGCACATTTCTGTTTGCAGAACTTTGTTGGAAAAGGATTCCATAAAAACTGTGACTTGGAGACATGCCAATGTCTTTCTCTAACTACGAAGCACCAAAGTCCAACTTTATTTAGAAATTTCGATTTTTTCCTGAAGCATTCCAACCTGTCTAAAGATGAATGTGATCAAAGCTCCTCTTTGCATCTCCTTCCCCCCCCACACCACTTTCCTCTTAAAGCAGCCCAATTCTTGCTTGCACAGTGGTAAGAGTTCATCTGATCTTTAGTGCAGGTCTTGGTACAGCACCCGCTGCAAAGGCAGGTGCTCTGAACGGATCGCTCCTGCTCCTGACTTGGGATTTTCCTTGGGATTTTCCCAAGGGTGGCTTTGTGTGCACGGGCACACTGAGGAAAGGCAGCCTCCTTTGGCTGTGCTGCAGACTGAACCCAAAGCTGTGAGGGCGCCTAACTGCATTATTTGGCTTCTAGAGGGCAGACACAAGTGGAACCCTATGGCTTTTGCTTGGCTTGAATTCCTAGGGAAGCGATTTTTACCTCTGTTTAGACAGGAGTGTGCACGCGTATTCAGAGTGCAAGGAACAAATGAGGGAAGGAGGGCTGCCAGGATTCCTCTGACCTGTTACTGTTTTGGCTGTAAGATTGAGCCAGGGAATGGGTATAAGAGAGGAGCAGACAACCTCAGCCTGTTGTCTGGAAATAAAAACCTGAATATTAAAATGCTTTGGTTGGATATAGTCTGTTTCATTAGGAATAGAATGTTTCACTTTGTGAAAATGGCAGCAGTTTATTCTGTATACACGCAGTTTTACATTTAAGGAGATTACGGCTTCAGAATGGAAGAACTTTGATAATACAGTTCTCTCAAAAGCTTTTTAACGGAAACAACCCCATCAAATTGCTTACAGTATGATTGTTTACTAGGAAAATACTCTTTTGGGATATGGGCAAAATCTAAGGTGTTGTCACTTAAGTTTAGTATTAACAATCATTTCTAGGTGTATATTAAACATATTTCTCTTCTTTATCCTTCTGGCACTTTGCAGCCTGTCACTGTCTGTTTTGAAATATTTTTTTTTAAATCTTTTTCTTGAGGGAAGTGCAAGAACTGCATTATAAAAAAAAAATTGTTGACTGCATCACATGTGGTCTTATGGAGCAAAACCCAAAAGCTTTAACTTTTATTCTGAACAGGGAATACACAGAAATCTATTCAGGATAGCAACAGCAGTTGCATTAATTTTCTAAATAGCTTAATGACACAATTTAATTTGAGTTAATACAGAAGTTTCCAATGCACGTTTCTGAGTTCTTTCACTGAACTTTGTTGCACAAAAAAAAAAGAATTACTAGAATACCTTCCTGTACTGCTTATGCTGACAGGCTCTTAATGATGACCATTAATACTGATGTTATGATTAGGTACCAGTCATAATTTTGGGCTGTTTTAAGACAAGTATTCTCGTGGTCTGTATGGAAGGCAATAGGCAGTTGCTGTAGCCTGTTCCACAGTGGGCAGACAGCATCAGTCTTTATGCTGAGGAGGATTACATGATACAATTGCCTGACTTAGCAAGAGTCTGGACTCAGGGGACGGGGGACACGTTCTGGAAGGAGCAGCGTGTTTTCCTTAGTGCAGCCATTCACTGAGGAGAGCCCCAGTGTTTGTAGCTGAGAGCACCTGAGTGGTCCTGGTTGCACACAGCATTTTCTGTGGGTCTCCTGTTCAATGGAAGGGAAAGCCTGTTGTCTTGATAACTGTGATTTATTTGGGTGCTTTGGGGGAATTCTGAAGAGTCCAGAAGGCAGGTGAGAGGTTTGAATGTGAGTGTTACAGAGGATCCTTCTGGAGATGGGCTCTGGCACAGCCGAGCAGGGGGATGCGGGGGAGGCTGCCGTGCCCTCAGGAATACAGCCTTGATTTGCTCACCCCATTTGGCTTGAACTTGCTGAAACACTTGATCTTAAAGATGAGACCGAGCATGAAGAATTTCAGTCTTTGAAGAAGCTGTGAAAATGGGGAAAATGGGAAATGGAAGGTGAGGTGGGAATGCTTTAAAAGGCCCTTTATGGAAGCAGTACAAATCATAGTTTACTTCTACCTTTGCCTGTCAAGCACACACACAACATCTATGCTTAAGACCATCATGCCAAGTATAAGCACAACTATCAAAAGACGGAAATATGCCACTGGGAAGTTTAGTGCCTATTCTTACTACTGGTACTTATAAAATTAAGGACAAGAAACATAATAGGAACAAACTTTATACTATATAAAACTTCGGAATTTGTATTTTAAATTTTGTCTTTTAAACTATTAACAATGTATTGTTCCACTGAAAATCTAGTTTACCAAGAGTTTCTTCTTCAGTAAACTTTATGATCAACAAGGAAGTAAAAACTTAAGGGAAATAAATTCATGTCTTCTGGTCTGAATTAGTCACTGACATAGTCTTTTCTATTATAGTATTTGAAGCAGGAGGGAGTGCTTTAAATGCTTCAAACCATTTAACCTTAATTGCTTGGTTTTAATAGACATTTGCTAACTAAAGGAACCAAATTATAGCTTGAATTAGGCCTTACTAATCTTAATTAAAAGCTCTACTTTATAATCAGAAACAGCCTATGTTTAAAACAGTAAGCATTTCTTAAATGGCTTACTTTAAAATACTAAGGCCCTTTTGCTAATAATTGTTTAGACTGAATACGGGTAACCATTATTCTCCTTATATTGCACTTAATTAAAAATATCTCCTCCATGTGGTTCTGTGCAGTCTGCTGGCTGTAAAATTGTTTGACTGGGGGGTTTGGGATTACTTTACTTTTCCTGTGGTAATTTGAAAACGTTTCTGCCTTTGTTTTAAAGTTTTCTGGGGTCACAAGTTGCAAGATTAACATGTGAATCAATACCAGCATTCGCTTCCTGCATTCGTCTGTCCTCAGGCGAACGCTTGTCAGTCACTTACAACCATTAATAATACACTCTGTAATTCATTTAGTTTAACATTGAAATTGTGCTCAGTCACTTGATTATGGTCTCTGCACTGTTTCAGAGACCTAAATTTCAGTATAAATCAAGTCTGTTATACTGGGAGAATGGCAGGCCCTGGCTCTGTCTGTTGAGCATTTGGTGTATTAACAGAGCTCCTGTGCTTTTCAGGGCTGTCTGAAGAGGACAAGAGGGTGGATTTCATCTGTCCAAAGGTGGATGTCAGTAGTACAGATCAGCACATTTAAACCATTTGGTTTGTTTTCCCTTTATAGTTGCAGGAGAGAAATTTCCTTCATGCAGTTTGCCTTGCATTATTGGAGACAAAAATAAGTCAGATAAATCATGTCCTGAAAATAAGAGTCTTCTTTCTGACACAGATGTGGGCATCTATAGTGGAGGCATGGAAGGTTGGATGAGGTCTTTCTGGGCAAAGAGCCTGCAGCTGTGAGATTCAAATTCCATTGAAATTAATGAAGAATATTCTGTACTTATGCTTCGAATTTTACCAGGACGTGGGATTTTTAGGCTGCCATGTTATCACTGGGTTATTATGAAATTCATCCTCCCAGTCTCAGTTTTATATTTTTAATTCTTTAATTAAAATTTTTTTCTTAGCTCATCCTACTCAGGAAGCACTGCTAGACTGTGTGATCATACTTTTATTTAATTTGCAATGCTTTTAATTCAGTGGCTGAATTACCTACTTGCACAAACTAAACACAAATTAAAAATCCTTTATATTCTATGTCTACTAGACCTTTATGTGCACTTGGAAGAAAATTCTGTAAAATGCCACTTGTGCCAGTTATGGAGATGGACAGACCTTCTTGAATGTCAGTTTTGTTTGCCTAGTTATCAGATCTTTGGAAATCCCCTAAAGCATTTTTTAGAATTTCTCCTTGTTGTCCAGTTAGTTTCATGTTTGTTTACGCTGATGGAGTATACAAAGATTGCGAAATTATACCCATTATGGGAAGGCAAAATCAGGACTCTTTACAGTGGATGCAAAGAATCTGGTCCCTATATATGCTTTCTACCTATGTGTATTTATCTTCTAATATCAAGAGCGTGTAAGCTGGCCAGACCAAGTTTGAGTGAAGATCTGTCTAGCCTGATGTGCAGTCTCTGACAGTGGCCAACAGTGGTTGCTTACAGTAGGTTATAAAAAAAACATTAAATGGAAGAATGAAGCTTGAGATTTAAAGACCTCCTGAGCCAGAAGTTTCATTCAAATCACTGTGTTTAATGACATCTTCAGAACGGGAATGGAAAAGAAATATGTTTGCTTCTCCGGGTGTTCTGCAGAACTCACAGTGGTAGACAGGTGATTAGCCATGCTCAGAATACTGGGAAAGAATTGTGCAGGAACAGGTAATTGTGTACACCTGTCTCTTTGCAGCCTCCCATCTACTGTGGTTTACCAGGAACCTCACATTGTGCTTCTCTACATGAGCAAACCCTACAAACCCTAGTTTTTGTTTTGGCAGCTAACAATATCTTCAGAATGACGGGCCTTCACACTTTTCTGAAAATGAGATTTCATTAAGGAGAGTCTCAAGTCAGTTGTGAAAAATTAATAGGTACTTTGAAAAGCTTGACGTCGATGTTTGACCTAACTTTAGGTGGCTACGCTGTTATATCAGGTGCTGCGGATAAACACCCATAACCCTATTATTTCATTTTTGAGTCTTTTACTGAGGCTGTAGTGCTGTATTATTTATGGGTGACTTAACTAGTCAGGCCTTGCTGCCCTGTTTTCAGTGGATAACCAAGGATGCTGTAATGTGTTCTCTCCTGGACTTCTGTGTATGTATCTTAGAAATACTTTGAATATGCACCAGAGACAGTCCTAAAACAGGGATTCTCTAGAAAGATGGGAAGAAGGAAGAAGCATGTGGAATTCATGAAGAACATTTCAAGAAGTGACATTTCAAATCTCTAGTTTTATGTTGGATGGTACTGTCCAGTTAAACAAAAAAACCGAACCCAAACTGTTTATTGGGTTGTTACTCAAGTCTTTAGGCAAGACATTGCTGCATTTTGCTTATCTCTGCATAATAAAATAGCATTGTTGTGAAAGGCGTCTCATAAGAAATCATCTATATGAGAGTATTGGAAATAGGTCCACAGGACTAAACAACTATTTATATAAACTTAGCCACTTTTATCCCTCTGCTGTTGAGGAGGAGGTCAGTACTGTTGTGCAGCTTGGCTTTCTGTGGTGCATTCTGTCAAAAGCAGATTATTATTTGAATACTGCACAGAAGTTGTAGGCATTTTTTGGTTCTCTCTACCTAACATTCTCCCCAGCGTAATGAATCAAATATAATTGCTTAAAATTCCCAAAGGAAAATTTCCAGGCTATGAATATGTGCACTCTTCAACTCACAGCGAGTGTCTATGCTACTATTTCCATATCTGCAGTTTCATTCTTTTTTCATTTAATAGTGTTAATGGAAGCTCTGTGTGCTTTCTAGTATGGGATATTTGAACACTGGAGCAAAAATGTCTGATTTCAAGGCAAAGCTGAAATTGCATATGTTTACCCTATCTCTCTTTCTTGTCCAAACATCAGATGTGAGCACAGCTCATAAATGAAAATATTTGATGATTCACAGGTCAGCAATGGTGTTTTTCAGATTTGAATGTTACATTTCATCCTTACCACTTTTCCTGGACTTTCCTCACTAGGAAACTGGTGTTTGTACAGCTTGCCCTGGCCTCATCTAATCCTCACTTACCTCATGTTCAGCAAAGATGAGTGTGCAACTTCATTAATTCCTGTTCCTGCTATTGCTTGCTTCTCCAGTTGTCAAAGAGTCCAGGAAATGTTTTGAGAGTCTGGAAAGGGTAAGGATGATGGAAAAGCCAGTGGGTTGCCTGCTACTGTTCACTATCTGTACATTTATGTCCCTGCTGGACAATGGCTTCACATCCACAGGTCAAAAACCAAAGGCTGCTTACCACTGTTTATTAGATTTTCTCTGTGATTACTTGTCTCTGGTGATAAATAGAGCTCTGGCTCATAGGATAATTTCTTCATGGCCTTTTAAAAGGCTGAGGAGAGCCTACATCATAACTGATGAACTCTCTTTGTGAATAACATTTTAGAACTGTCAGCATGTATCAGTAGGATTGGGTTCTCTGTTTCAGGAATAAAATAGCTGGAATCCAAAAATTACATCAATGTGGTATTTGTTTGAAAATAAAACCCTTTTGCATTCATCTACTACACCATCATCTAGGGCTTCTTGTTGATACTGGCCAGGGCCATGCTTTCAAAAAAATGGAAAACATTCAGTCTGTACATCCAAGCAAACTGCATGGCAGGTACTTTACACACTGTGGAGACAGAATTGTTGTTAAGAAGCTGAGAGAGGCTGTGCCAGAATTCTGAGTTGTGCAGCAAAATTGCCAACTGCTTTGGCATCTTAAAATGGCTCCACATTTCATGATTGTACAGTTCTGATGGAGACAGCTTTTAGAGCTGTGAACTGCTTCAGACAGTGCTTGTGTGCGCTCACATTTAGGGTATAATCATTATTATTACACATTTAGTAAGGTTTAACTTACTGAAAGTGAGATGCTGAAGCACAAATCTGTAACAAGCTTAAATTTTCATTACAGGAGCAAAATGTGACTTGATCATCTTAAACTCTTGCATAGTAACGAAATTTGTAGCCTCGTAAGTTTTGTACATTCTAGATGGTGCACAGAGCTGAAGGGTGGTGGACAAAAATGAGTTTAAGCTTTTTTGCAAGACTATCTCAGATTAAAAAAAAGTATTGTAAATATTTCATGATTTCTATTCAGTTTAGTCTTCTCAGATCTTTGTGAAGTGAATGTATCAAGCTTGTAAATGAGCCATGTAAATGGCTTAATGTAGGGTCATCTCAACTAATTTTACTATTTGTTTCCTAAAAATACTCACAGCCCTGCAAGGGACTCATGAGCAAAATTAACACCACTCTCCTGAAAACATAAACTAAATACAAATAATGCATCTGTATCTAGGCTGGAGCACTGAAATAGTTTTAAAGAAGATTTACAATAAGTCTTCTTAACACCATAGAAAAGAGAAGGAAAGTAAGAAATCCTGAGTACTATCTCCTGGATTTAAGAAGTATAATGTGAAATTATTAATGTTGGAAATCAGGAAACATGCAGGTATTACTAGATTTCTATTGCCATAAGTACTCTGGAGTCTTAATTACTGTGAATGTGAGGGACTTCTGTTTCATTGAGTTTTAATGCATGACCAATACTCTCATTTCTCAGAGCATTCCATGTGTGTTACAACTGTTGTAGCATTATGTAGACCCTCCTAGATTGGATAAAAGCTTCTGTAGTTAGAAAAACTACAGAATTTACAGCAAAACCAAACATAATGATTCTAAACCAAAGGAGGATCTGTGTTTTGATGACCCAAGTTAGCGCTCAGTCAGCTGGGTGAGGAGTTACAGCCTTTATCCTTGCGAAGGACTTCAGAGTGGCACTCCTTGTAGGCTGCTCTTTAATGTTCTCTGCAAACCAAAATGCTGAGAGGCCTTCAGTTCATAAAGGATGTTGTTGGGGAATGGTACGAATTTGTCTGTATTCAGGGAACAGGTGGCAAAATAGGAGGCAGAGTTAGTTTCTGGGGCTTCCTAAGTATTGGGTGTGGCAGGGAACACAAATTCGTGGTTTTCTTGTGATCATGTTGAGAAGTAGCCACACGACTTCAGTAAATGTTGAAATGAAAGGCAGCCCTGAACAGGTGATTCCCTCATTGCAGGGCACACCACCAGTGTAGTGCAGAGCTGCTCTGCTCATAGACAGATTACTTGTGTGGGACTGTCCTGCCAGTTTTTGTAGGCTGGCAAAATTAATATCTGATACGTGTCTCATACAGAGTAGGAAGTTTGACCAAGTGGTATAGGATGACAGGAAGCCCTGTATTTTACAAATCTTGCATGATGTAAATTACATTCTATTCCCCAAGTGGTTAACTAGCACAGCAGAGTTGTTCTCAGCCAGGAGAAAGCAATAGCCCAAGGACTACTGCTGAAGTACAGGTGAGAAAAATAGTTCGAAAAAGTAAGCCTGCTGTCAGAAGATGTAAATTTGCTGTACGAGTGTTTCCTCTTATGCTGGAAAACGTACTAGTTCCTCATATCCAGGAAGGGTGAAAACCACTGCTATATAGCCTCTCTTACTGTTTTTGGTCTTGGCTTTTTCAGCCTGAAACGGAAGCAGTGTCAGTCTGCCAGGGACTAAGGAAGCATGTGCTCTGTGATACCAAGAAATCTTCCATTTGACAGTGCATAATCTGCCACTGACTCGTTCTGAAATGGGCAAGAAGCCACCTTCTGTTCCCCCACAGAAAGGGCCACATAAGATAAGTTAATATTCCTTCATTGATAGGTTATTAAGAATATTACTTCAGAATTGAAGGTTGGGATTTTTTCCCTTTGTCAATGGACAGACATTTAAAAATGAAATGCAAAGGAAGGTTGGAGATACTCAGTTCTGAGAATGAGATGCCTGCAGAGTCTGGAACAAGTAGGTGAATGATATCTGTATCAATGAGCTATTTCACTACCTGAAACATTCTTCTCAAAATTTATAGGTGCATATTTGAATGTAAAGATCTAGGAATAACCTCCTGCCGTGACTTAGGGGAACAACTATCTTTAGGATGCATGCACACCAGCAGTGTCAGTAAGGCACACAGAAATACTCTCCCATTAGATCTCCAAGAACTTCGAGGATTCGATGTGGAATCAAACATTTCCCATTACGTTAAAAGAGGGAATTGTGGTGGAAAATAGCTGTGATTTAGAAGTGGTGGGAAAAATGCTGTCAAATGTCATGTTTCACATTCATAACAGCTTGTGAACAGGAAACCTCTCTGCTTGAGCTTGTCGGGCATGGCAGCTACTAAATAAAGGCAGACTCTAAAACTGTTACGTGCTCTGCAGGTATCCATCTTTATTTGGGTGTCTCACTCGAGTTCAAAGAACTTGCAGCCAATCTGTTTAAATATCAATTAAGACAAATGTCAAGCTGCTACGAACTCTAATCAAGGGTTCAGGATGCTGAATGCAGGGTAACAATAATTTTGGGTTTATCTAGGAAAAAAATATTCTGTTTACTATAAATGAAGCTGGAATGGTCCCAAATAAGTTTCCATTGTGCTAGTTGGGATGGCACATGTCACACAGGGATACTCAGATACAAGAATAGAAAATACATTGTTCCCTAGGGAAACAACTCTGCTTAATTACTTTTTTCCATAAATGATTCTAGCTCTCCAGAGGTTTTGGGCACCCAAAAGGTACTGTAGGTAAAAAGCTCTGTACGACCCCAACGTTAATCCAGTAGGAAGACTTGCCAATTAAGCAGTCAGAAACTCTGTAAGGTCCTAAAGTGAAGAGAGTTCCATATCACTTATTTGATCTCCTCCCCGTTCCTGCTGCTGCAGTGTTATATATGCCACCATATAGAGTATTTAGGTGGCTGGCAAATGACGCCGAATGCACGCAGAATCTCAGATTTCAGTTTATAGGTTACCTTTTTTTCAATATTTTTACATATTTCTTACTTCACTGTACTTCAGTGATAACTTTGCATTGGCAAAGTACGTGTGCACCGAAGGAGGAATAGCTGCCTTGAACATCACACGTCCTCAGAGAAGGAATCAAGGGGGTAGATTCTGGTGTCTGTTGTCAGTTGGCTGGCATATCAGTGTCCAGCCATTAAAAATGTTCCTTCCACTCTTTGAACTAAGAGTTTAAATAAGGAGGGAAATGCACAAGAAAGAGAACAGTGACAGGAAATGGAGGAAGGGAAGGTGAATTTAAGAAAAATGTAAGGGAGTCTCCGGACACCATACTTCTTATTGATGAATGAAGGATGGGATGGCTGGTTACTCACCAAAAATGTAAGATGTAACCATTCAGCTACTGCAGAAATTTTGGATTTTCATCGTCTATTGCCTTGCTTTATTTACCAGTGTGTGAGCTGAGTCAGTTGAAGTCAGCTTACAGCACCAGGTGCTTGATACTGTCTAGTCACTGGTGTCTTTAAATGTGACTCTTTAATTCTCTTTGTATGATGCACAATATTTGAAGATCACTAACTAAAACTTGGAAAGTAGCAAGTGCTAAACACACTTAGGTTTTCTACAGCTGATAAACTCAGTTCAATTACTTCATCACCTCCCTAGAGAAGGACTTGTGTGTCTGAAAGCTTGTGTGTTTTTCTCCAACCAGTGAGGGTGACTCCTGTAAGGCCATCCTTACTCTGTGTGACTTGAAAATTTGATTCATGCTTGCTGTACACAGTATAATAATAGGAAAAAAATTTCAGACACAGGACAAAATAGTGATCATTAATAGCTGTCTCTGCACTTTCTTTAAAATTATAAGTTTTTTTTTTTGGTTGGGGAAAAAAATTATGAAACAATATTAAAATAATATTAAATCAAAAAATTATAGAAAATAAAAAAGTCGTGTCTACAGGCAGTGCTAAATGCGATGACATCTCATCTGTCTTTCAGACGTATCCTAAATGCTTTTAGGCAAAATTGTTCTAAACATGAAACTGCTCACACTTTAAAAATGTGTATGTTGTTTAACCAGCTGGGTATACCTCTACATAGTTTAGTTTGTATTCCACTCCCTCCCCGCCTTCTTTCAGGCAAGTACTTTAACAAGATATAAAGCATGATGAACTTTGTGTTTAGCCATCGCAGAAGGAAGGGAAACAAAACTGCTACAGAGTACTTGATCTTTTCTGGAAACTGGATGAAATGGCTTCCAGAAAAGCGCAACAATACCACAGATTGTATCCAAATCATGTCCACTAAGTTGGCATGGCCTTTTCATTTTATTGCTGGTTTAATACTGGGAAATAGGGGCTTGTGACATTTTTGAAGGAAGTTGTAAAATTGAATTTTTTTTTTCTTTGTGGACGCACTAATGGGAAAAACATGGGAGAGGCAGTACCCATAGTGGAAAGGCTCTTGAGGGATTTACACTGAAAAAAACTCATGTTAAACAACTTATTGTACCTGTTCTTTTTCCTTCTCCACTGAGAAACATCCGGCTGCTCTTTCTGAATTTACCCTGTTCCCAGCCTGCCCACCCTTGACCTTGCCTCTCAGAGAAGTCCTAATGGCTATCAAATTTTACAGTTTTCTTTGGCACAAGCGTCTTGAAAACATCATGGCAACTTGAAAGCTGTAAAAACTGCACTCTATGTTCCTCTGGTTCATTAGATTGTAACTTTTACAAGGTCACAGCATCTAAAGAATAAAGATGTTAACATTTATGAGTCAAAAAAATAAAGTGTCACAGGAAGGACCAGATGTAACAAATAATTTGTTTTATAGAAAAAGTGATTTAACAAGCTTTTTGTGGAAAGAGATTTTCAAAAACGGACTTTTCTCTGAAGGTAAAGGGGTTTTTTGGAGTAGAAATATTGAATGAGTCTTGCTATGTCAATATTTTCTTCATAAAATTTGGACTTGGAGTAGATGCTGAATTCTGGTACCACAAAAAGCAGATGGAAATGGTATTTCATCAGGTCAGGTTGAGTGAAATTGATAATTGATAACATTTTCCCACCCAATTTTTCATACATGGATCAGGTTTTGCAATTTTTAAGAGAAGAGCTGAGCAGATTTCAAATGTGTGGAAATGTGCTGATGCTAAACTCTTTGTAAGAATCTAGCATGTTTAGTATGGTTGTTTAGGTTGAGTGTTTCCGAGAGAGCTGAACTTCTGGCAAATTTCACCTGCACTTCACCAGAATAGTCTTTAACCTATGATTGAGCTTTTCTCCTGGGCTTTAGATCTGGGACTGGTTCCCTTCTTAGGGAAAGTGCAACTTGATATGAGAAATGCCTTAGGTCCAGGTTGTCCAGTGTGTGATGTGTATCTGCTGGAAGTATATTAAATGTAGACTCTGCCAAGGAATATATATAGGTATATAAATATTCCCATGTAATTTTTACTTATTTTCACGGCTCTTACAGTCTCAAACCCAGTCATTAAGAAGAATAAGATGCTGATCTTATTCTGATTGTGATCCAGGACCAGGACTTGAACTTGTTTGTAATACTTGTCAGTGTGCATGTAACTTCACTCCTGCCTGTTTCCTTTAAGGTAGTGGTGTCAGTGCTATGCTGCTGTTTGTTCTGAATTGGAAATGGGAACAAAAAGTTTCAGTGCTGATCCTGTCTCACGTATCTCTCTACTGTGAATCCCAGAAAATATGTCTTCCTGGCTTCACTAAGCCAGTGGCAAAAAAGCCTTGTGACTTTTGTAGGGTTGGGGTTTCATCTCAGGCTATTTCACCTTTTGATGTTAGAAGGTCACTTTTTTTCACAAGCATCTGAGATCAAGCTTGCATAAAGCTATGCAATGAGGAAGACAGTTCTGCACTGTAAATCTGTTCTTAGTTGTGTAGGATTTAGAACCTAGGGGTGGGCCTTTTTTCCTGTATTTTTCTGTGGAAATGAGGTTAGTGCATTAGCCCTAGGAGGAACAGTGAGCAAAACTCGATAAATAATCAATACAATTTTTAGAAAGCTTTTAGGAGAGAAGCCATAGAAGTGAAAAATATTACCACATGGAAATATGGGCTCCAGCGTCTTGCTGTGTTCTTTGTTGCATAATAGTTGTGGATAAGCAGGCAAGATGCTGCTGTTGCAGAACTGTAGGATGACATTTTTTAGCAGAAGACAACCGATGAAAGAGAATTTTGCATCTGGTATGCTTTGCCCTCTGTAGGGGCTAGCAGCAACCCCTCTTCAAGCAAGAAGGTAAAACACAGTTTCTTTCCTGGCAAGTTTGTAAGGACAATGTTATTTACAGTCTCCATGGTGCCTTTTTGGCAGTATTCTGTTTAAAGCAATTACATAAAGGGAGATGAATATCAAAATATGTTTTCTTTGGATACTGAAGAAATACGTGGCTTTATCCATCAAGATGTGCTTACAAAGATTTTAGCTATTTAATGGATCCAGCTCCTTTATGAGATATTCCACTTCTGCATAATATACTTGCACGATCACTTTTGTTTGTGGTTCTCTAAATTAGAAGTTGATGTGGGCAGACAGCTTTCTTTTGCTATTTATTTTGAAATACCCAAGCACATAAATTACTCCTTTCAAAGTCAATTGAAGTTTTTGTTTATAAATTAGCTCCAGATCTTGCCCTTATATTGCTAGTCAAGAAATACTTTGAAATGGACACAGGTTTTATTCAGTCCTACGCCTGTTCTGAACATGTTCTGTTGCATTGTGAGTGTTGGGATCTGTGGCCTTGACAGATGCCAAGATAAAAATTGTGTCAATTCACACTTTCCCATTTTCTATAGAAATCTGTGGAATTCAACACTAAATGCTGAATTTGGCTCACTGACTTCCAGGCCTCAGTCATTCTTCCTTTTGCATGTTAATAGCCATAAGGCTTCTTGTGACAGTTTAGCTGTGACACTCATCCAAAATTCATCAACTCCGTGCAGACATTTGCTTTGATTTCAGTAGCTGTGCCCATAATGATCTGTAGCTGTGCTGACAAAGTTTGTTGCATGTGTTGTAATGACTTTTGGACATTCAGGAACTTAATAATTGCAACTGATGCAGTGAAGAGTGGGAATGAATTTTTCTGGAGGTAGACTTTTTACTTTCTTGGCATAAATTCTGTGCCACCTTCTAGGAAAGCTGGTTACTGCTTGGAAAAGATGATTAGCATGCAGTAAATTTCCTGACAGTGCTGAAAATGTTTAGACAAAGTGGGAACCAGCCATTTTGCAACTTCCTCACTGTTTTACAGTTTGGTTTGTCTTGTGGACATTAGCTATTGCATGCTGATGTGTCTTCTATTCTCTGCTGAAACAGAAAGCTCAAATACTGTGATATGGGAAGCAGAAGAGTTTGATTCTTGTTTTATTTTGAACATTTCCGTGTATTTGCTTCTGTAAGAGCTGCTTCTCTGCAGAGTGGCCTTGTGAGGCTTCTGAGAGTTCCATCTCTTTGTGGCAGAATACACAAATTAAACAAATACTGGGGGAGGGTCAGTTTCACCTCTAATAATGAAAGGAGAATCAACCCCATTATGTGTAAGGGAGATACAGGTCCCATCAGACTGAAAAGAATAAGGCCATTTAAAGAAGACAAATTCAGATTCTCTTCCTATAACTGAAATACAAGGACTGTAAATTACAGCACGTCCTCATGGTTAGCACATCCTCACATTTTCTCAGATACTTGTCTAAGGTTTTTTTGAAAAGTTCTTGGATGCTTGCATTGCATAATAACTGCAGTCTCGTAGAATGGGTGTTCTTTAAGTAACACCACCCTCCTTGAGGAGGGCAGTAGCAGAGCATGGCTGTGTTCCCTAGGACCGTGCTCAAAGAGTTATTTCCAGACTGTAACAAAAAGATTCACCGCTGCTTTCCAGAAAGAATTATGATGGAGTTTCCAAGCCTCTTTCACCTTGGTAAATAGCTGAACCAGTACAGTTACTAGTACACCCAAGTAAGCAAGTTTCTTTTTATCTCTTTTTTCCTGATCATTTTTTGCTTTAAAACTCTTGAAACAAGCAGTGGATTTTTGAGGTTTTTCTGAACCAGTTCCAGAAAGAGATTATCAAAATTACTTTGCCAGCATCTGAGGATATGTTTGCTTGCATCCAGCTCCGGGATTGAGAGTTGCTGTCTCTTTTGAATACACTAAGCTCAAGTAGGTTCTTGGCAGGTTGTGTCACTACTACAAATGGCCTTACACCTTCTTAATCATTTTGGTGCATTTAATTCTTGTTTGAGACTCTTGTGATTCCTGCCAGTGTAGTACCACATGAAATTAATTTCTCTTGGAGTGGAAATACCGCAATACTCTTTTAAGGTGGTTTCTTCACCAAACACCCCAATAGTTCCCCATCTGAACAGCTGGAATTCAAGAAGTTGAAAACTTTATAATTAGATTTACCTTTGAGAGACCTTGCTAATTCATCAGTAGATGCACCTACATCCATTAGAATTTCATGGCTGGATACCTACATTTATTTTTTTCCTCTTGGTTTTGGTTTTGTGTTTTGTTGTGGCAATTCCTTCATGATGAAAGACAATATTAAATGACCAAATGTTAAAGATGTTAAGGGTCGTTGAAGCTACAAAGTTAGCAGGGAAAGCTTAATTTCTCAGTTAGAGGTGTTTAGACTTGAGATTTTGATTAACACCCAATTCTATCAAATACAGGAAAAAAATACTAGGATTTGACCTAAGCAAAAGGAAACGAACACAGATGGCCCCTGCAAATTTTGAGGTTTACAAGAGACAAAATGAAGAGCAAGCCTGCAGGTTTTATGTGATTGAATGTACTCCTATTACTCTTACTCTTACTTACTTATATGAAACTTACAAAGGAAGCCGAATTCTGGCGTGTCAGATGTAACATTTTGTCCATAAATTATAGTTGTTCTACACTGAGGCATTCTTTAAAGAATGCCTTCTTCCAGGGAGAAGAGAAGAGGAGATGCAGTGATGGTCACGTTGTTTGCGTTTCTCTTGGCAGCTGGAGCTTCGAAAAGGTTCAACATTTGGACTTTGCAGGCTTTGTGCATGTTTTTGTGAGGTTTTCTTGTTTGTTTTTTTGGTTTGGGGTTCTTGGCGGGGGAGCAAGGGGCTGGGGTTCTTTTGGTGTGTTTTTGTGTTGGGATTTTTTTTTTTGGAAGTGTTAAATTCACCAGTCTAAGCCCCTTGTTTTTTGCTAGTAATACTGGAGATAGAAATTCCAATTAGCCTGCCAGGTGAAGTTTTTAAATAGTAGTGTGGGTTTTGGAGGGGAAGAAACACCAGAAAACCCACAACATGGCTCTGAAAAGGAGTTAGAATGTTTGGTTCTGCTTCTAGTTTTGTACAGCTATTGGGGTGCAAAAGGGAGAAATAATTTTCTAATCCTTTTGCAATATTAGTTGTGACTTGAACTCCTGCAAGAACAAGGTGAAAAGAATCTGTTTCTTTTGCTATTCTTGTGGTTTCTGGATCTGTTACATTACCCTTTCTGTAACTTGAGTATTTGTACTGCATCATCACTTTGTGCTGCTAATCACAGTACAGCTTTTTAGAAATAAGTATCATATAAGGGGCAGTCATTCAAAAGGCTTCACATTTCTTTGATTTTTATTTTTTCGTCCCTTTTGAAAGCTCTCCCACTGCTTATTTAAACCAATAGTCCTGTTTGATTCATTGCTTGAAAAAAAGGGAATTAATTGATCAACCCTTGGCAGTCTGATGCTGAGGAATGTAACAGGTGGTAACAGCTTCTTCTGAATTCCCTTTTCTGAAAAGACTCATTGCTGAAGTTGAGAACAATAAAAGTTGAGAACAAACCTTAAAATGAAGATGCCATTTTTTCTGAGTGTCCTGAGGGGAACACCTGGCACTCCTGACATAAAAATTGTGTTAGATGCTTTTTAAGTATTGGCTTGGCCTGTTAAAACATGGCATTATTGTAGAGCTCTATTTTTGTCCCTGTAGCCTGTAGAGAATGATAGGAAGTTTCTGGAAATATTCATCAATGGTTATGGAAAATACCTGCTGAGTGGAAACCAGACTGTAACATTTTGGGAATATGCTCCCAGGCACACGGGGCTGTGGCCTAAGGAGAGCAGCTTCTCAGAGACTGCACTGCAGGTTGTTTGGAATAAGCACTTGACTTGCTGGTTCTTGTTTCCAAGAAAAATCACAGATGTCTCTTTTTGCTGTCATGCTGAACTCGGAAGGTAGAGCACAACCACAGGCTGTTCTGAGTGGGCACTTGCACAACTAATGGATGGAAATTGTTAGTAAAGGGTGAGAACCTTCTGAAAAAGAGCAGTGCTTTAAGGACTAGGAAATTCACCTTTAAGCAGCAGGTTGTAATTTTGTTTGGAAGATCCTTTCTCCAGCTGCTTATTTCTGGTATTGCTGTGGTGCCAAATGCTGAGTTACAAAATAGCCAATTGGTTTTGCAGATAAAGCCAAATCTGTAATTCTCTTTTCAAGCTGTTGAGGAGATTGTAGACGGGGGATTTCAGAGCTGTTGGAGGCAGGTGGATGGAGACTTGGAGAATTCTGAGTTTAAGGTAGATTTTTGGAAGAGGCTAACATGAGGGGGAAGGCTTGCAACAGAACCTGGGAGAAGCCTGTCCCTGCTCTCACAGATTGTGTGAGGGGGGACAAACCCAGCCATCCTCCATCCAAGGGCCAGAAGTGCTGGAAGCACTGCGTGGCTGAGTCCGAGGTGGCTCTTCAGAGGAGTCTGTTTTTCCCCCAACCACCTTGCTCTCTTGGGATTGCATCTGGGTATGATACCAGGCAGCAAAAGCTTTTCATGAAGTATTTTTAAAAGCGGGGAAAAAAAATAAAAGCAAGTCTGTGTGAACAAGAACCTAATTCAGAACTATGTCAATCACCTCTGCAATGGAAGGCACATTTGAAATGTAATGCTGAGATAGCTCTGATATACCAGCAGGTGGTTTTCTAAAAGGTTTATCTGTTTATCATGTGCTGCCTAACTTAGGGAGAGTAGCTGTGGTTTTTTGGTCTAGCACGCCACAAATTTAGACCTGATACTTAGCAAGCCATGAGGTTATCTTTAATTATTTATGTATTTTTAGTTGGTTGATGTGCACCACTGAATTATTCACAAGAGTGACTGTGATACTGATGTTCCATGTGTAAGCCAAAATACAGTCCATAAAAAGAAGAAAGTTTGCATTTTCCAGAATGAGTGAAGAAGTGATTTATTTGTATGAGGGAGGGAAGATCATGACAGGATTGTTTGTAGTTGAAGCAGAATCCATCTCTCATCTTTTATGATCCTCTTTCAGATACAGACCAGTGTGAAAAACCCAAACAACTCTATCATATCTTCTGACAATAAAATACTGGACTTTTTGTGGTTCTTGTTGTACATGGATTAATACAGAAAATTATAGTTTATTTGTTATAAAAGGCATACTTTTGTCTCATGCCATATTAATAGCATGCTTCACATAGTTGTTACAGGTCAAAGTATGTTCTCTGCTTGATTATTTTGAAGCCACAAAATAAAAACTACATTTTAAATACAAAAAGTGTACCAAAATCAAGTGTTCCTTTTCTATTTTTGACAACGTATCATTGTTTACTGTGATGATACTCCAGTTGTTTTGTGAAGGAGTGTTCTGTACGTTGGCTTGCTGCTTTTCAGAGAAATAGGACCCTGATACGTGTTGGATGAAGCACCAACATGAGCCTAAAAGAAATATTAGGGACATGCATATATTGAAAAAACATGCTCAGTTGGAGAAATTTTTCTGTGTTGTTAGAATTCTCTTTTTACAAAAGCTTCTTTTTCCTTCTCTTGTGTTTTAGATATCGATGAGTGTGAAAATGACTTCTACAATGGGGGTTGTGTCCACGAGTGCATCAACATTCCAGGCAACTACAGGTGTACGTGCTACGATGGGTTCATGTTAGCCCATGATGGCCACAACTGTCTCGGTAAGTAGTGAATGCTGGCAAGAAACTTTCATTTTGTGGCTGTGGCAAGACAGCCTGGTCTGTTTTCTGCATTTTATCATCTGGCATGTCTTCAGTAAAGACTTGATCTAGGTCACACTGAATAAATTCAGACCTGTGTCTTGACTCCAGTGTGTTTTAGGTCAGACCCTTACCGCTGTCACTCTTAATCTCGATGTGCTCGAAGCAGTATGCCCATGTTTAATATTGCTGAGGAAAACCCTGCCCCCCAAAGCCTCTGCTGGATGCTTGGGCTTCTCTTTTAAGAAAAGTAATCTGTTAAATGTATTAAATATACTGAGATATATTTTGTCTGTTTCTTCCAACTTTTTTAATCCCAGTATCTTTAGAGCTTGCCCTCCCCCTTTTTCCCTGTTCAGGCAATATGGTTTTAGGATAGGGTGTATGAACATAAATTACAGAATATTAAAAGTACAAGTAAGTGAGGAAGGAATACTTAAACATTGAAACAGGACAGAAGAAACAGTAATCAGTAATAAGTGGAGGGACACTGTGCACTGACTGTGCAAAGCCCTAAGTGCAGGATCTGCACTGCTTCAGCAGTCTGAGGATTTGGGGAGCTGTATTTTTGACTCATGACCATTGCTCTGGTTTAAATAGGTTTGGTTTGTCCTAGAAGCTACAAAAGTATATGTTTTTGTTATGAAATTTCTTCACACCAATTACCTGGAAATGAACCTAGATTGCTATGTCTTGTTCTCCATAGCTGCTTACTTGTTGGTCATTTTTGTTAAACTCTAGTGCTTAGAGACTATGTTTCTCTGTATTCCCAAGAGAAATGCAATGACCATGTTGTGGCACAGTCCTAAGTTAATTTCAAGGGGATGTTTATAAAACAGTGTGTAAAAGGGACGTTTTTTCTGTGTCAGCAGCTCTACTTTTGTAAAAACTGAGATATTTGCAGTGAAAGTCAAGAAATGAGGCAGTGGACTAGAAATATTGAAGTCCAGTATCACCAGTCTGCACTAACTGAAGCTATGAAAGAACTAGAATTTCAGGGCAAGGATTTGATTAGCCTTTCAGTAGATGTATTTTGTACTGCATTTATTTTCAAACAGAGTAATATTTGTTCAGATGGATTATATATCCTGACGATTGACAGGGGTTTGACTCAAACTTCCAAATTTCATTTGTTATAGAACAGACTAAATAGATTTATTTGCCTCAGCCTGAGGTGGTCAAATGATTAATGATGCAAGAGGTATTTCCTATACAAAGAGCAGCCAGACATTAATTTAAAAAATAAAAACTCTATTTATTCTAATATTCGTAAATTCTTACTAAAACAGGACACAAACGTAATCAAATAGTTCAGCTACTTGGAATTCAAATAACTGTGCATATGTGTTGCTTCAAACAGCTTGCTAGTTTCAACTTTGTCCAAACAACTCCCATTATAGTAGGGAAAAAAACCTTTTGAACAATGAACAGCAAAAGGAGTGACCTGATCAAGGGTGAGCCATTGAGGAGAGCTGTGGGGTTTTTTTGGACCTGTTGTCTGTTTTATTGCTCACTGGTCATGAAATGTGGAAGCTAAATCTACAGAGATAGTCACATTTCTAATTATATTTTCATTAGTTTCTATTCAGCCACTTGGTTTTTGTGGGTGTTTTTTTTTTAATTAAAAAAAAGGCCAACAATAATATAAACAGGTGACTACAGTGAGAATAATAACAAAAAGTGCCCTTTCTCCCATTTACAGCCTTAGGACACTAAAAGAGGTCACAATTGTCTTTCTAATTTTGAGACCATGGACTGGGGAGGTTGTGTCTGCAACTAATGAATGGTCTTTAGCATGTCTTAGTAAAATATCTGATTTTACTTACAGGCACTGAAAAGGGAATCAAGGCACATTCCCTCTTCCTTCCTTCTTTAAAATTTGAATGAGTTTACTGAGGACCAACATGTCTGGTTGTAAGGTTTTAGACTGAAGGTTTGAATTGTGACAGTGACCATGCCAATCTTGCTATGACTGCTTGTTGTGTGCTGACTCACATTTGGGACACCACTGCTGGAAAAGAGAGAACTTTTTTTTTTTTTATGGCATTTTTCTACTATTATTTGCACCCCACCTAGCTGCTGGCATTATCAGTCATACTGTTGTGGTGGCCTAGTTGTTCCCATTAGTAGAGTATCAGTTTTTGAAAAGGGGGACATTCTAATCCCTTCCTTTCTTGACCAGCTTTATTTCCCTTCTCTTGTGCTACAATGAATGTGTAAATGCAGTTGGCTGATTTAAGAGGTTGCAGTGAGGCCTCAAATCAAAAACAAACCCTGTATTTGCACATACAAATTTAAATGACGATTTCTAGAACATTTTGGAAATGGGTTTGCTTATTCCAAAGACTTTCTTTTTCACCATGATGGAATTAGGCATTGAAGGGAATTAAAGTTTTGGTGAGTCCACTGGTTTCCATCTGTTCTTGTTTTTTGAGAAACCACTTATTTTTCATGGATTTTATGGAGACAAAGAATGCTTCACAATTCCACCTTTCAATGCATTCTTGTAATGAACAAGATTGCATCAGAATTTCTGCATATCTTGTTTGACATCGGGATTTCTACATATCTTGCTTGACTGAGGTCTCTGAAAAATCTTAAGCCATCTCTTCTTGACTGGATTTGCATTCCTTTATAAATCTTCACTGAATGTCTTTCTAGTAACATCAGCACAGCAAGATGATTAAAATCTTCTTTATAAATAGCAAACTTGGGAGTATTCAATTACAGCAGATGCTGTGGGCAGGTTAAGTGCTCCTTCCTTCCTTCCTTCCTTCCTTCCTCTCAACTTGCTTCCTAGTTCACATTTTTGTTGAGGAGTTTCTCAAATATAACATGAAATGACTCCACATGGGATTCAAATATGATGATATCCTTGTCTAGCTAAAAGTAATTTTTTTTTGCACTCCCCTTAAATAGCAGTCGTTTTTTCTCAAAAATTGCTCTAAATTCTGCGCAGTGGATGCAAGACTAGTATTTGGTCTCATACAATAGGTTAGAAATATGGTTTCCCTTCTTGTACATGAAATACCAGTGTGGGGGATTTTATAATGCTTATCTCTTCTGATATAAATACGAATAGCTATGACCTGCTCTCATCTCTCCATTTTGTGTGTTGGTTGGGCTTTTTTATCATATTTTCTTTCTCCTTAGGTCTGATTTGTGATGGTCACTTTTTAAATAGGGAATAAGCATTGCTTTTTTGCATAAGCACTTCTTGCTGCCAGGCTGCACTCATACTAACTCTTCCTTTTTGTAAAGATTAGGATAGGTTCCATGAAGTCCTCTGCTTTTCATGTGTTCTCTCATTAGTAAGCTTACTAAAGATGGTGGCAAACTGTTCTTAGAAAGCATCAAAAAAGATGCAAAGCAGTGTGGACAAAAAAATGTATAATATTCAGAGACATACTTATTTTATTTGTAGGTTTTTCTGTGGTATTAATTGCTGTAGGAACATATATGAATACCTCGTAAATACTAGTAAATTTGTCTTCCGAAAGTCCTGTAAGGAAAGGAAATCTAATTTCCATTGTTTTATGGATTAGTAATTAGGGCAAACAGATTAAGTTACTTCTCAGTCTTCACGCAACGTATCTCGATGTCTGCACCATAAGCAAGAATAGAATCCTTACTCTTCTGCATCCCTTTTATTTCAAATAGTCTGTGTAGCCTTCGTTTCTCTTCCAGAAAAATAGCAATTACTAAATTTGGACATCCGTAATATGGTATCTCGATGGATTCTTTTGTATGTCAGACCTCCTGAAGATAACTATAGAAGTAGGTTTTTGATGATTCTGTATAGTTTATGGTTCTTCAGCAGTTAATTCTTTGTCTGACTGAGAAGAATCCTGGGAAGCAGAGGGAAATTCTGGTTAGAAATCAGGACAGAAATTCCTAGTGTGCGTGATAGGTTCCATGGAACTCTCTGCAGGAGCAGAGCAGACACAAGTGTGGCAGGCACAAGCACAGTGTCAGCTGTGAATTGAATAGCAAAGTCTTGGCTATGTCCACAATCCACAACCTTGAAGGTGTGCTTGGGGCAGAAGGCCTGATTTTCCAGCCTGAATAATAGAAATTAGCTTTTTATTTGTCTGTTCTCAGGGGGTACTTTGCATCTCTTGACAGAGTGACTAAGTCACATGGAAACCCCTGTGGGAAAGGAGAGGTGGCACTTTCCCTGGAGCAGCTGAACCTGCTCCAGGAGTGGTATTGATTTGCAGCTCTGGTAGGTGGGGCAAAACAGCGATTCCAGCCAGGCATTTGGGAGCCTGCAGCTGAAGGAGAAACTGCAGAGACAATCAAGAAGCTGATGAGGCACAGGCCTTGAGATGCCTGTTATAAAATGGACCTTGGGATCTCAAATAAGTATAAAAGTTTATGTTTGAAGTCACACAATTTTGTTTCATCTGAGGTCTGAGGTTAAGATCTAAACCCAAGTGCCTGTCTTGCAGTGCTCCTTTAAAATCTCTTGGCTTATTTTAAGAGAGAAGAGGTTTAACCCTGACATGTAGCCTTAATTCCTGGCTGGGTGGTAGTAATCTGCAATCTGACTCAGATGACAAAACTAACATTAGTATATACGCAGAATCACAGAAATATTTAGGTCAGAAAAGACCTCCAAGATCATTGAGTTTAACCTTTAGATCATTGAGTCCAACTTTTAAATGTATGTATATCACATTATATCATATCATTCAATCATCTTTCAGTAAATGTTCCAGTGTTCTATGGTTTTGGGGTTTTTTTCAAAATAAACCCAAACCCATTAGAAATCAAAATCTACCTGTCCCTACCCTGCTGTTCAAATGTACACACTGGGGCTTGGGATTGTGGCCTAATCTGACTATCAACATGGAGTGGGAGGAGAGTTGCAAATGTGTGAGAAATCATTCCTAAAGCTGCCAGATGTATCTTGTCCAGAAGTGTCACATGACTCAGGATTGCATAATCACTGGTATGATTAAAGGGCCCAGTGTCTTCCTTTTAATTTAGCTGTATTTTTCTTCTTATCCTGACAGCTGTGCACTATTGTTGCTTGCTTAAACTCCAAGCAAATGCTGGTATTCCTGATGTTTCTTTTTCCTTATGTTTCCCGACAGTTCAGATAGATTTTTATTTTTTTTTTAATGCGAACATTTTTAATATAAAACTAAACAGCTTCTGGAAAGTTGTTTTTAGTTTCATAAAAACAAGTATTTTAAAGAGGAGCTGAGAAATGGTTCATTTCCTTGGCCATCTTCCAATTTTCCTTCCCCTTCTTTCCTAGTTCCAGAAGACTGTTAGGTGAGCTGACAGTTGTGTTGTCCTTCTCTAGCACATTAGCAAGGCCTCTAATAGTATTATCAGTCATAAACTCTCTTCCAGGTTTTCCTGGTTAGTAATTCCAAGCTCCTTGGTAGATGGAGGAAGGTTGAATACACCCAATAGCCTTCTTTTTATAACTCTTCATTTTTTTATTAAAAAACAAAGTAAAATTATGGTATTTTTGTCAAGAAGGTTAATAATCTAAATCTTGAAGTTCTTACTCATTTCCAGACTTGTACTTGAACAGAATTTTGGGACTTGGCAGGGGGTTTATGCCTTAAGAGAAGCAGGCCAGACCCCAAATCAGGTCTCAGTGGTTGAGTAGCAAGGAGCTGTTCTGGCTGTGAGGGGTCCAGGCCACAAGATGGGAATGGGAATGTGTATAATGTATATTTATAGACAAGATGAGAACTGTCAAAATGCAAGGTTTAACAACAGATGTATCTGTATGTTTTAAACCCTGGTGAGCTCTGCATTTCTGCAAAAGATGACAGGCAGTGATCAGGTCCTCGGGATGTAGTAAGAACCTTGAGAAGAGGGGAGCCTCTGGTATTTAGCTACTGAACCTTCCCAAGACATGCTGCAGTGAGTGCATTCACACAAATCCATGCTGCAAATTGCAGACTGCCTTTTAGTGACAAATGTGTTCTTGCGGAATGAAAAACCTGAAAGCATTTTTTGAAGTTCTTCGGTTTTCAGATGCAAGCCTAAGTGACAAAGAAATTTGTTTTCTGATATATTTCTTCAGCGAGCTGGTTTTTACCATAGTCCTGGTTTCAGATATTTTATCAGTCTTGTTTGGGCCATACATTAGAGTAATAAGAACAGCTGGGATTCATCACAGCAATTTAAAGTATCCAGTCTCCGTGGTACAGTAGCGTGAATCAGATTTTAGAACACGTATTGCTATTCTGCAGTTTGTGCTGACTGATGACTAGGTGCGGAGGAAATATGGATAGCTGAGGAAATATGGATAGGATGTAAATGTTCTAGAGACAGTTCTGTATTAGATGTTTACATGCAACTTCTATATATAGGTGTTTACTTTTGTTACTTGGCTGCCTGCATCTTGTGGAAGTCTCAATGGTGCCAAGTGGTAGCAGGCAGTCAGAGAACTAAATTAAATCGCTCTTTCAAGATGGGATTATAATATCTTAGTTCTGATGATCTTCCATAATCCAATAAAAGTCTGGAATTCTCTTTGTGATTAATGGAAAGGTCTTTGGTATCCAGCCCTCTCTGAAGCTAGGATCTGAGCACACTGCTTTCCTTATCTTGCTTTTTCTATTTCTGTATAAAGTTTCCACCTTTAAAAGTACTCTTAATGTTTGGTCACCCCACATTAATCTTCGGAGTTCAAATGGGATATAACTTTCTTTACATGTTAATTTGCCGTATGTTTGCTTTCTTAAGCCAGTGTGATCTCAGAAGTACCAAAACAAGTGAGAGTATAAATCAGCATAGACCAAAGTTTTTTGTTAGGTATGGGGAAATAATCAAACGTGTAGAATAAATCTTGGTGGCTGTCAGCTATGAAGTTAGATTCTCAGACTGTCGTAATAAATTAGGAAACTGGGAGCTGTGTGACAGCAGCATCAATCTCAGTCTCTTGTTTCTGCAAGTCTTCTTGTTGTCTGAGCCTTTTTCTTTTTTTTTTCAAATACTTACTCCCCAGAGGAGGTAATCAATCACAGCAAAGATTTCTCTACATTGAACACTCAGGAAAATAAAGAATAAGCAGCTTAGAGTGTGAAGTTAGTACGTATAAGTTAAATCCCATATGGATGCTCTTAGTTGGTCTGATATGGCTGCAGACAGTGTCTTGGTTCAACAAGCTCAGAGATACTGAATCCTTACTGCTTTACTTGATTTGTGTTAGTTTTGTGTCTTTTGTTAATTCGTCTTAGCTTTCTCATAATAGCAAATTTCTGAGCCAGTGTGGCCTATATCAGTGTATACCTTAAGGGAAAAGCTATAAAATATGTTGAATTTATCAAAGGTTTGGGAGCTGCATCATGTTTAGCGCTTACTTAAACCAAGGGAGAATGTGTGTTCACCTGAGGGTGCAGGATTTCAGCCTATAATGGGTGTGTCGGGTGTGTATGGCATTCAAGCCCTCCCTAAAGGAATGGTGCCTTTTTCAGTCCTAGAAATTACATAGATCCAGTTGAAACACAGAATTCAAATGGATTACAAAAAGACATCAGGCAAAGAAGTCATCTGATCTCTGATTTCAAAGAGAGTCACTGTCGAGCTATGCTTAGAATGCAGTCAGTTCTTGGCAGTGTTGATTTATGATAAACAATATGATTTATACAGTCAAGAAACAGCCATCACAAAGAATATCTGCTACATAGTTGCTGACTGTACTAGAAAATGAAACCTAACTCTTTTCTGTAGGAATGAGTCCTAGATGAAAGGTTGGTAGTGAATTTCCTCATTAAGTAGATTTTAGGGTCTCAACTTTCCATAGTGCCCTGCCTTTGCTGTCTAATACTCTCCATGAATTTCTTCATCTTTACATTATTCCTTTGACTTCAGTGTACGATGTGCAAACTTGAAAGTAGGGATCAAACTACAAGACCAAGGTAGAGGCTTCTTTTTACTGCTTTCATTACCTTCTGCAAACTTCAGTTCCTTCTCAAGCATCTCAAAATATTCCCTGTGTACACGTTCCTTACTGGAGTTGGATCAGAGCATAAGACATTTTGCATCAAAGAGGAGCAGGAAGGGACATGGAGTAGTTGATGGCAACATGTTTTAATACAACTTTTTTGATGACTGTAGCTAACATCAAAATGATAATATTAATTACTCATTAAAAAGTCACTGGACATACTTTACAAGAATGGTTGTTTAGAGAATTTGGAACGTTTGGGATTAAAGCAAAATTAATGATTAGGAGGCTTTATGAGATATGGAAAGAAATTATTAGGAACAGTTCACTCAAGTCTTCAAAAATGGCAAGAAGGAAGACCCAGGAAACTACAGGTCAGTTAGCCTCACCATCCCTGGTAAGGTGATGGAACAGCTCATCCTGGATGTTATCTCCTGGATGTTATGTTATGTGGAGGAAAAGAATCATGAAATCACAGAATGGTTTGGGTTGGAAGGGACCTTAAAGATCATCCAGTTCCACCCCCTGCCATGGGCAGGGACACCTTCCACTCTCCCAAGTTGCTCCAAGCCCCATCCAGCCTGGCTTTGGACATTTCCAGGGATGGGGCAGCCACAGCTTCTCAGGGCAACCTGTGCCAGGGCCTCCCCACGCTCACAGGGAAGAGTTTCTTCCTAATGTCAAATCTAAATCTACCCTCCTTTATCTTAAAGCCATTTTCCCTTGTGCTATCTCTCCATGTACTTGTAAAAAGCCCCTCTCTGGCTTTCTTGTAGGCTCACTTCAGCTACTGAAAGGCCACAGTAAGATCTTCCTAGACCCTTCTGTTCTCCAGGCTGAACAATCCCGATTCCCTCAGCCTTTCCTCACGGCAGAGCTGCTCCATCCCTCTGATCCCCTTGGTGTCCCTGCTCTGGACTGGCTGCAGCAGCTCCCTGTCCTTCCTGTGCCAGGCCCAGGGTTGGATGCAGCCCTGCAGGGGGGCTCAGCAGAGTGGGGCAGAGGGGCAGAATCCCCCCCTCCCCTGCTGCCCACGCTGGAGGCTCAGCCCAGCACAGGGGGGTTCTGGGTTGGGGCATGTCAAGCTCTCACCCACAGCACCCCCAAGTCCTTCTGCCAGGGCTGCTCCATCTGCTCATCCCCACCTGGATTGATCCCAGGGGTTCCCCTGGCCCAGGTGCAGCACCAGGACTTGGTCTTGTTGAACCTCATGAGATTCCCATGGGCCGCTGCTTGAGCTTGTCCAGGTCCCCCTGAATTGTCACTGCACCCTCAGCTTGGTGTCATCTGCAAACCTGCTGAGGGTGCCCTCAATCCCTTTATTCATGTCTTGAATTCACGGAGGGCAAATCACACTTGACCAGTTGGATAGCCTTCTGTGATGGAATGACTGGCTGGGTGGGTGACAGGAGAGCAGTGGATGTTCTCTGCCTTTACTTCACAAAGGCTTTTGACACAGTCTCCCACAACATCCTCGTGGGTGAGCTCGGGCAGTGCAGGTTGGCTGAGTGGGCAGTGAGGTGCATTGAGAACTGACTGAACAGCAGAGCAGCACTGCAGGGTCTGGCTGGAGGCCAGTAGCCAGTGGTGTCCCCAGGGGTCAGTACTGGCCCCAGTATTGTTCCTCTTACTCATCAGGCCCTGGGTGAAGGGGCAGAGCACGTTTGCTGATGATGCAGAAGAGTGAGGAGTGTCCTGGCACACCAGAAGGTGCTGCCATTCTCTGAGACCCAGACAGGCTGGGGAGCTGGACAGAGAAGAACTCAACAAAGTTTAACAAAGGCAAGGGTAGGGTCCTGCACCTGGGCAGGAACAACCCCAGGAACCAGGACAGGTTGGGGTGACCTGCTGGAGAGCAGCTCTGAGGAGAAGGACCTGGGGGTCCTGGTGGACAGCGAGCTGTACCCAAGCCAGCAGTGCCCTGAGGTCAAGGAGGCCAATGGGATCCTGGGGAGCATCAGGAAGAACATTGCCAGCAGGTCAGGGAGTGATCCTGCCCTTCTCAGCCCTGTGAGGTACATCTACAGTGCTGTGTCCCGCTCTGGGCTCCTCAGGACAGGAGGGACATGGAGCCCCTGGAACAGGGCCAGAAAAGGGCTGTGTAGATGGTGAGGGGACTGGAGCATTTCTGCTGTGAGGAACCAAATGGATTCTGTGAAAGGCTGAGGGACCAAGGCTTGGTCAGCCTGGGGAAGACATGACTGAGAGGGAATCCTATAAATGCATACAAGTGTCTTCAGGGATAAGGGGCACAAACTGATACCCAGAAAGTCTCCATCTCAATATAAGGAAAAACTTCTTTACTGTGAGGGTGACAGAGCACTGGAACTGGCTTCCCAAAGAGGGTTCAAAACTTACCTGGACACAATCCTTTGCAACCTGCTCCAGGTGCCCCTGCTTCCAGGTGTTTCTGCCAACCCTATCTGTTCTGTGTTTCTGTAATTAGAATATACTTTGTTAAATAAATAAGGCTCCATATTGTGCTGTAGGATGGAGCAGAAATGTTTGGAAAAGTTGAGAAACTTTATTTAATTATTTGTGTTGTTTATTTTGAAGGCATAATTAAGAAACTGCTTCTGAAATTAATCAGAAACTCCATAAAGATTACAAGTATGACAGCAGTGAAAGGGTTCTGGACCCAACTAAGGATTTAGGGGGGTTGGATTTTTAGCATGTGACCAGTGGCGTAGGGCTAGTTAGGTAAGATGCTAACTCTGGTCCCAGTGCATCAAAACTTCTATGTGCACAACAGATATGAGTCATGATAGCTACTGCCTGTGCAACTGCAGTGCTTTCTTTAACAGGCCTGAGAGTGGCTATATGTCTCCAAGTGTGATTCAGTACTTACAAAAAACTCTGAAACTCCCTGTGTGAACATGTTAGGGAAGTCTAAAAGACTTGGTTTTACTTGCTTTAAAAATAACTTGAAGAACTCCTCTGAACTATAAAACCTGAGTGGGCCACAGGCTCAGGCTCTTAATGACTGCACATTGAAAGAATGTGAATACTCACTCTTGTACTCTGAAATGACATGAATACCCCAGGCACGGACTGAGTTTTGGTTTGAGTAGATTCCAGCAAGTGTCCACTTCATCATTTCACACAGGCTACGTGTCTGAGTGGGACCTCAGGGCTTTCAAGTTGCAGAATTTGTCAGTAGATGGTCGGTCCATTTGTCTTAACATGTAAATAGTTTTCCCTCTGATTTAAGGTCCTGTACAACCAACACTGGATATCTCAGAGTAAAAGGTAAGAAGGCTTTCAGTGGAGTAAGTTGCCCACAGAAAACTCCACATCATTCCTGTAATTTACAGATTAATTTATGTGCAAGAATCTACTGGATTGGGTCCAGCAGAGGTCTGTGGAGGTGAACAGGGGACTAGAACATCTCTCGTATGAGGAGAGGCTGAGGGAGCTGAGCCTATTTAGCCTGGAGAAGAGACGACCAGGAGAAGATCTTGTCAATATCTCTCAGTTCTGCATGGAGGGTGTCCTGATAAGAGGTCAGAGCCAGGCTCTCCTCAGTGGTGCCGAACAGTAGGACAAGAGGCAAAGGGCAGAAACTGGAACACAGGAAGTGTACCATGAGGAACATGAGGAGAAACTTTTTTCCTGTGCAGACCACTGAGCACTGGAAGCCCAGAGAGGGTGCGGAGTCTCCTTCCTTGGAGACCCTCAAAAGCCATGTGGACACGATCCTGAGTAATATCCTCTAGCATATTACCCGGCCTGAGCAAAGAGGTTGGATGATCTCCAATGTACTCTTAAGTAAGAATTCTTAGGTTTTTTTCATAAAAAAATGTACACTGTTGTATAGCTGTTAGAGAAATCCATTGATGTGTTCCCAAGTCCCGGTGAGAAGAATATACAACTCTGGTGAATTTTACAAGGAAGGTGGAGTTAAGGTGGTTGTTTTGATTTACTTTGGGTTCTTTGTTTGTGTTGGCTTTACACTTGGCCAGCTCCAAACTTACTAAGTTCATTCCTTCTCTACATAAATATGATGTTCCTAAAGTTAAGTTTTTTGATCGCTGTTGCTTTTCATTGGTAATTCCCAGCTCAGGGCAATGCTGGTCTCTCTTTAAGAGTGGTAAATGTGGCTGATGTGTCCATCTGTTGAGTTGCTTAGCACTAACACAACTTACTACAGCTTACGTGTGCTAATGGGTGGCTGCTGCTTAGCTGGTGCACAGGTGTCCAACTGTTTCCTTAAAACCAGGTAGTCAAAAAAACCCGAACCAACCATTCCAGCTCTGTACTGTGTGATACAGCACAACTGGGTTGAGTGGTAAGCTAGTGTTGCTGTTTCATATAAAAAAAAATTTACTATTTGCTGTAAGAGCCTAAATAGGTTTCAGGTATTTCTGTCCAGAGAAATCAGAGAAAATATTTGTTCTAAATACTGGGTTTTGTGTTGCTCGTGTTTAGGAGAGTGGAAATGCTGAACTCATTTCCCAGGTGGCAAAAATGCCCATTTGTCCAAACATTTTGTGCCAAAGGAAGCATTCATTCTCTGAAACAATTCAGAAACTGAGGCTGTGTTTTTAAAAAACAGTTTTCACCAATGGAGATACTTTCAGAAAAATGTAATTGTTTTGATATGACCTACAGGAATAATTTCAGCACTTAGAAAACATTTTCAGCACTTTTCTATTCCCCAAAAGTTTAATGAGTAGGTGTGTGTCTGACTAAGCCAATTTAACTGAATGAGCCAATATTTTTCAATTCCTGCTATCTTTCTCATTTCGCTGTGTTGAAGGTTGAGACTCTCCCATTTCTTCCACTTTTCATGGACCTCAAGTACTATCCATATAGAGAATGAGAATGGCTTCATAGCCTACTGGATGCTGCAGTGCTAAGTTTAAAATCACTTATCTGAATCTAGAGAGGCCCCTAACTGTGTTACTGGCAGATAACAAACAAAATCATTAATCTAGCCATTTTCTAGGCTTTTATTACCAGAGCTCAGGAACAAAGTGCTTCATGGTATAGACCTGGAAAATGTTACAAGCTTGGGACGGAGATACTGTCTCATTTTTTGTGTCAAGTTTCATGGTTTGTTTGACCCACAGCAAAATCTTTTTTCATTATTGAAACAATAACAACAACAACAGCAAGAGGCAGTTTTGAGTTAACCCAAACCAAATTTTTCTAGTCTTGGTAGGGTCTATAAGTAAATGTAAAAGGAAGCAGATATAAGCAGTAATTATCCTGGAAGAAGGATAGTTCAATTCAGCTTGCAGCAGTTAATGGTGCTGAGGAGCAAGACAAAGTAAGGGACATTATGATAATAGACTAAATAATTTGCTTAACTTATCTCAAATTTTTCCTTCAATTGATCTGGACTGCTGCTTGTTTGTATCTGTAAGTAGCTCCCCTCCACTAGTTAGTTTATGGAGTACTGTTAATCCAGCATTTGCCACTTGGGGTGCCTACATATAACTAGATGTCAGTGGGAACTGCAGGCTTACACTAATGGGGCTGTGGATGTCTGTGCCTCACAGAAAGAGCTTCATGCCAAGCTGGAGGCTGCTGGCGTTCCCTAGACACTGGCACAGATGAAAAGAAGTGTGATCAAATTCACACAAAATTGTTTTAAAACCTGAATCAAAAGAGTGGGTAACATGAACAAATAACTGAGCAGGAACTTTATTGTGTTTAGGCACTGTTGTCAGGAGGCCACCTGTGGAAGGATAGACGCTACGACTAAGAAGTCACATTCAGGGACTTGGATGTTTATTTTGGAAATGCTAAAATCAACCAGGAGTGTCCTTGTGATTGTTTCTTGATCTTTCCCTTCTGTAAAATGTGCTGTATTTTTCAGGGAAAGGTGGTTTTTCACACCTTTTTTTAGTTTGGGGTTTTTCTTTGATGTCTAGTTCAGTAAACATTGACTATGTAGGATCCATCTTCTGCAAGTGGATCTTTTCTCAGCAAGGACTCTAGTGAATATTTTTGCAACTGTGGGAGTGAATGAAGCATTGAATTCAAGGCTGTGGTGCTCCTTCTCCTTTTCTTCAGCAGATTTTTCAGTTTTTGAAAGAAGGGGACAAAAAGTAGAATCTAGCCTCATGTGCAAATAATAGAAAATTTAGGCCCAGCTTTTAAATTTTTGGTGAAGTCCGATTTCAGATCTGCTGGAGATACAAATGCTGTGTACATAGGTAGCGATGTCTCTTGCTTCTGGTATTTCTCCCTGCGTGCTCATATAAAGTCAATCTAAGGAAGATGGTTTGGCAGCTCTTTCAGTTAGCAGTGATTGTTTCCATGGCCCCTCAGCTGCTGCAAGGGATCACCCTCCCTACCTTCGCAGCGTGTCACTGCTTGTAGGAGCGTTCCAGCAGGAGCACCTGCCTGCAACCTCTAATCTGATACCACTCCTACATGCCAGATTTGCACTTTGGGCTTACATGGGTATCTTGAGATCCCATCTTCCAAGACACCCACTCCAACAGAGCATCACGGTACTTGGAGGATTAGACAAGTGAGAAGAGTGTGTTCCAAATGCTGCTGTCATTAAAGGTTAACTCCTAGAAATGAGCACATTTTGTTTTAAACATGATATACTGAAGTCATTTGAATTGTTTCTGTAATTATCTTATTTGTATATTGCTGTGCTTCAGAATAGATGAGAGAGACAGTACAAGGCTAAGGGGGATTTGTAAGATCAAGAAAAATGCAGAAAAGGCAAGTAGTGAATGAATATTTACTCTTTCTCACAATAATGGAATTTGGAGGCATTCATCCAGACTATGAAGCAGCATCTTAGAAATAAACAAAAGTGTGTCTTTTTTATAAAACTTATAATGAAATTAAATCTCATGATTGAATTGCAGAACTAATTGCCTCATCATGTTGGGCTCACTGGAGGTTAGAGAAATCCGTACAGGACAGATCCAGGAGGACAATGGTCTAGGAAGTGATTTAGGAAAGTTGATAGGTTTGTGATGGCTGAAACCCGGGAGAACATGTCTGCAATGGTTCTGTCCCATCTCTACAGTCTTCTCCTGAATATCAGCTACAGGACAGCGTCAGAGATGCTGGGCTAAATGTTACTTTGGTATAACTATGACTGTAGTAAATCCAGGAATGTGATTTTTAAAATTTTAATTAGACTATCAGCCAGCTTTCTGAGTAGAAATATTCATAATATAATGATTCTAAAATTCCAGAATCAGGCACTTACATTTTCCAAGCCTATGGTTGCTAATCATTTCTCTTACAAATGCAAAATATCCTAAGTGGTGTTTTGTTGCTAACATTTGAGAAAAGTCTGCAGTATTGCTATCAGTGCTTCATCTCTCTGTCACGATGTTCTGCACTGGTAAAATAGGCATCTTAGAAATATCTTAATATGTTCCAAAAGTTTCAAAGAGTAGCTTAGAGAAAAAAAAATAGCAGGATCAGCTCCCTGGATCATGAGTCAAAGTCCTGTTTTTAGAAGTCTCAGTGCTACAGTAAGTACATTTTACTATGGTTCCCAAATGCCTTGGAGATTTTGAAGACTCAGATTTCTGAGGGGCTTAAGTGTTTATGAAAATGCTGACATGAAAGAGAAATGTCAGAAGGAAGGAAGAGAAGATCAGGAGAGGAAGCAAACAGTGGACATACTGTTCTTGGCATTGACTCTGTGTAGTGTTTCCACTTGTGTCTTCCTGCTCATGGTTTTGGTTTCAGGTACCCTCAGCAGACCTTTCTCCCTCCACGGTATCCAAACAGGATACTTTGCTGGAAGAGCTTCTTCCAGCCAAAGGAAGGCCAAATGCTGCAGGAAGCTCTCTGCCAGATCAGGGTGAAACAGCAGTGAAGTTAATTTGAAAAATTCATCAGATAAATTAAATGAGAAACTGAAAACATTTGTTTATTTAATATATAAAACATTCATCTTTATCAACTGTAATATTTCCTACCCTTTGATACTGTTCCACACTACCACTCTGCCGAGGATCTCATCTTACTGAGGTACAGAACACAAGTTTGATTATATGAAGGCAGTGGGCCAAAAAGCTAGAGGTCTTATGCAAATTGAGATCTGCATTCATTTGCATAATGCTTCTGATATATAGATATAGCTATATATGTATGCATTTATGCAGCCATTATCTCTCTGTCTCTGTTGGAAGAGCCTCCTCCTTTCCCAGCCTTTCCCTGAGCTGGCTCTTGCCCTGGTCCTGGTTGTCCTTGACGAGGACTGGCCACTCTGAAGTCCAGGCACTCCTCTCCCTGCAAACATAGGTTTGTCGCTGGTCTAAATTCTGTAGCAGCAATTCTTACTTTTGTGCTGGTTGTCATCTTAGCTGTTCATTTGTGCTGGTAAGGAGCAGGTAAGAGCTGTGCAAACTGAGCTGTTTCTAGGTGCTTCCAGCAGCAGTTGTCTTGGGCAAACAGAATCACAGGACAGCTCTTTGTGACGAGCATTACGGAGAAAGGCTTATGGGCATGTATCCACTCTCTACTAGTTCTTCATCCTCTTTTTGAGGATGAAAGTTGGAGCAGCCATGTGAAATAACCATCTGAGCTCAGCTCAGGTGAGAATCTTTTTCCATGCTTTTGTGGATTTGGATTGCAAAGACTTGCTGGAATCTTGCTGCAGCTTTGACCATGGGATCATCAGTGGGGTTTTGAGACTCAGCTCTCCTGTAAGCACTGGATAATGTACTTTAGGAATGTACGCTGTACTTTACGAACTCCCCACTGTTAGGTGGGGAGGCCAAGTTGAAACTTCCGTCATATAAAGAGGTTAGGAATGGATTTGACTTTCCATACGCCAGTTTAAAGGAATGGTGTCTTGCGCCTGCTACCTTGAGGCGGGGAACATCCTCAGGGGAACAGTCTGGTCCTGAATGATCAGTGGTACCTGATTTTGTGTAAAAGTTTATGAAAGAACACCTGTCTATTTGTTCTAAAAGAAGAAAAAAATTCTGTTTTATTAAGAATAGCGTAATAAACCAAGTAAGCTTTGTATTTGTGCTCAATCAATTTAAAAGTTTTTAAAATGGGTTTAGCTGGGGCTTAGACTAGATGTTTGAGTGAAGGGATTTTATGCCGTAAGGGACTTTTTTCAAATCTCTAGAGTTAGGCCCTGGGATGCAGGTGTAAACTGTCACACAGAGTTGGCACCAGTTAAAGCTCCTCAGAATCTACCCTCAGTTTTTTCAAAACAGTCAACAGCCATGTTTGACATTTAGAGAGCCACCAAAACCAGAGCTAAAGAAGCTTTATCGAAAACCTTACTGCTTATTTTGGTGTTTATGTGGAACTTAATCTCTAGAAAATCTGGTCCAAAATTCAGTCTCATCCATGCTGCACTACTGGTGTTTTCACATTCAGCTGGATAACTTGAGCTGCATTGAATGAGAATTGCACAGAGAAAGAAAGCAGTAGGCCCTTGGGCAGATATTTCATTCATGAGCTTTAAAAAAAATTCAGAAACATTAATGTATTACTCTGCCAGATCTATCAAAGCTTGAGCGTCTTGGAGTCGATGGAGTTCTCTTGCATACCTTCAGAAGACTGTTCTCTAAACTGGGTTACTAATAAACTGATAGGCTGATCATAAAGTGACTTTATTGTAAGGAAAGTTTACCAAGTGAATAATCCAGTAAATATTTTCCAGGCATCCATGTCCAATAGATTGCTTGGTATGGTGGATAGTAAGCAATAGTGCCTTTTAAGACTGCAGTAATACGAAGTGCTCCAAAAAGCCTGACCCTGCTAGGACTGAGACCTGAGAAGAGAGCATGTAAATCCTGCACCATCAGGCCAAGATCCATTGCAAGGCATGTAGTATAGAGACAGAGTAGTCCTAGATCTCAGCTGTTTCTTTTCTTCAAATCCTTCTCATAAATGCATATTAAAATAAGTTTGAGGCAAGTAATTGAAAACAATTGGAAGAAATTCCTCGTAGAAAAGCTTTTTAAGGAGTTTCAATTGCAATAATTTTATTCTAGTGTAGGGATTATTTGGGGCTTGGTGGTAAGTTGATGTCTCTTTATGAAACTGGTAAATCATTAGCATTTGCTATCAAGAGGAGAAAAAAATGTTTATAAATCATTGCATTCGTTTCAGAGTTGAAACGAATTCATCAGAGTTGAAAGGCAACTGTTTGAGTTACTTTGTGATACCGTAAACAGAGCTCTGGGAAGACCACATACTTCGTAGCATAATTTGGGGTTTGGGCATGTACCAACTGAGACTTTCCTTCAGTAAGTGTTCAGCTAATTTTCCAGAGAGGAGAATCTAGATTCCAGGGTGCTGTTCTGAAGGATCAAGTCTGAGCTGGCACTAACAGGGCAGGAAGGCCTGCTGACTCACAAAGGAAGGGTCTAACCAAGATGTCGTATTTATTTTCCTTCTTGTGCAGCGGTAGGCAAGGAAAGTCTTCACTTCCCCTTTTCCTACACACTCCCAAAATCTCTGATGGGATCATGAAAATGTTCAGATCTGGAAAAGAATGAGAACTGAGGGCAGGGAGGATTTTGATACAGAAAATTTGAGTCAATAGTGCTTAACATTTCCTGGTAAATAAAAAAAGGAGGACTGTCTATACACTTGCATTGTAGTTCAAGACAGAATGAGACTGCCTGGTTTCCCTGGGTGCTGCTGTAATTACCCCTGAGCTTTTTTCTCTGTGAGAAAGAGCTACAACTGCTGTCACACGAAGGCAGCACAAACAGCGATAGCCGGCTCAGCCGAGCAAGCTGCCAGAGCTCGCAGCCAGCCCTGCATTCAGAGCTTCCTGGCCTTGCCTGCAAGAGGACCAGCAAAAGCAGCTTGGGTTTACCTTAGTGTGTTGTGGCCAGTCCTGGAGGAATTAATTTCTGCAGGAGCTGTTCCAGCTCTTCTGAGGTTTGGAGTGTTGTGGATCATTTAGCTTTGTTGTGGGTTTTTTGCCCCTTCCAAAAACAAAATGAAAGCAAAACACACACCAGCTCCATTGCTGACATGTTGGCACATACAGTGAAATAACTTAACTGGCTGAAGAGTCTTCATAAAAAAGGAAAACATGGAATTTTCAGGTGGCAAGAAAAAAGAAAAAAATATGTATGATTCACTTTCATGAGCTAAACCAGGAGAGTTGCAAAGTCAAATGTGGGTCAGATACCTAATAGTGGCAGTGTGCTGAAACATACATCTGTGTTAAACACTACAGCATAAAAACAGTTATGCCAAAGAGAAGTGATGGGGGATAGGCCCTCAAACCAGCCAGTAGCTAATGCTGCCTTTGTGGTTTTATATATTTGCCTATTAAAATGACAATACAGACATGGAACATTTAGATTTAAGAAGCCTTTTTTTCACTAAACAACATTAAACAAACTGACAAAGTAGGGGGTTATGACTCCAGTAATTGAAACATGCTGTTCTGTTCAAGACCAGAACTCTATAAAGACTCTTTTCACCCAGTAATGCCCTTTGTGTTTGCCTGCTACCCCTGCTAGAAATTACTGTAGACCTGAAGTATGTCTTTCCAAGTGGAGTGGGAATGACAGAGTGCAACAGCACACTTGGCAGATGGGGTCACAGCCTTTTTAGGTTGTTCATGTTCATTGTGCATTGGAAATCAATTTGCAGCTCAGAATACATGAAGACATAGGTGGATTCCTCTCCCCACTGTTTGGGGTTTTGTTTTGGGTTTTTTTCATGTTAACTTTAAGCCTAGGATGCAGGAAAAATAATTAGAGTGATTAATTTTGATTAACTGATTTGGGTAGTCTTCATTAGCTTAATTTACAGTGTACCTTTTTGTGGATTCCTCGCTCTTCTAGATTTATATTCTGAATCTGTACATTACCTTGCATTTCTTTTTCCTTCTGTCTTCTAGATGTTGATGAGTGTCTGGATAACAATGGAGGGTGCCAGCAGATTTGTGTAAATACTATGGGCAGCTACGAATGTCAGTGCAAAGAGGGCTTTTTTCTGAGTGATAACCAGCACACCTGCATTCATCGCTCCATTGGTAAGTTTTCAGCGTGTAAAATGTGCTGTTTAGAATAACCGTGTTCAATCAGAAAAGCTGAAACAGTTTGGGGTTTGTTGGGTTGGTTTTTTTTAATCTCCACAATTCCCAAAATCATTTTACTCATTAGTTGGAATTGATTGATTCCTCTGCTACCCAAACTTGTAGCAGAGCCATAAATAAGACAAAGAAACAGGCTTTGGTATGACACACGAATCATACTTGGTTCGCACAGCAGACTCTTTGGGCAGGCAGAGACAGATTTTCAAATGGTGACTCTCTGCTTCTGAGTTTCCAGGACTTAAAAATTTCTCATCTGTTCATTGGATAATAATGCACCTGTATTTCACCTTAGAAAGCATGGTATCTTAAATCCAAATGAACAGCTCGTTATTTCTGTAAGTTACACCACTTATAGGGGTTTTTGCCAGTCGTGTAGCTCATTACTTCATTGCAGACTGATCATGGATGATATTATATTGACACAGGATTTTTCTTTGGTTCACTAGCCTGTCCTAGGGTGGATTAAAAACTGTTTCTCTGTTGCCTATGCACTAGCAATAGAAATAAGGAATCCCTGCAGATCTGTGATCCTTGTCTGCCACTGTTTTGGACTAGAATAAGCAGCTTTCCCTTTTCTATAGATGTCAGACATGGAAGACAAGTTTGGGTGGAAAGGGAGAAAAGAAAACAACATAGCTATAAATCTTTGCAATTAAGTGGACTCTTTCAGTGTTCATTCAGGCTTCTGTGACCCTGGCAGCAGTGGGAATATATGCTAGCAAACTCATTTACCAATAAGTGATACACAATGACAAAATAGCAAGATGAGACTGGTGATCAACAATGTAAATGTGTTGTATATTTCAAACCAGCCACACAAATGCTTCTGAACTATTTTAAGTGACTAATACTAACCAGGAAATCATACTTGAACACAGAGTATTTATTTAGTCACTCTGTTGACAAGAAAGCAAAACGTCGTAGTGCAGCATCTCAGAAATGTAAATGTATTTCTGTCACCGTGTGTCTGCTTAAACAGAATTGTAAAGACAAGTAGTGATTTTGATTTTCAGGATCACAAAACTATGGAATATATTGACAGGTCCACTTTTTAGCATGATGATATTAAGTGTTAAGTATTTTGATTATGAGAAGAATATGCAGTTAAGCTACATGAGTCAGTGCATTTTTGAGGTTGTTATCTAATAGGTTTTTAGTCATTCTTTTCAACTTAAATTGTCCAGATTTCTGTCCAGTGTAAAGTAACCCTGACACAAAGATATCCAACAGAGCAAGGAATAGTAGCTGGAGGCTTAATGAAAAGCACTTGCAGAGTACTGTGCTACAATCATTACTTCAATTTTCACATTATAAAAATTCCCAGCTGTATTAAAAAAAGGATTTAGTTATCTGAGATGGAAACTAATGAAATAAATGAGAAATGAGACTCTAAAGGCAAATGTTTATTCTGAGGAATAGCTTTACTGGGGGAAAAGGATATGTTTTTATGGCAAAGAGCATTCCTAGCTTGTCAAAAGGACGAGGGGATTGGATTTTTACACTGACTGCTGTGTGCATATAATAAATATGCATGGAAAATATATTTGTGTTAACTTGTTTACAAAGAAAATGTTATATAAGACGTGGATGTTTAATTTGAAGCAATATCTTAAAATTATTTTAGATCTGAAAAAACCCAAGTAAACTACCAAATAGACCGGTGGGAATTGCAGAGTGTTTTATGAACGAATGTTTTGCAGCTTTTCAAAAGTAAAGTGTCAATTTATAATAACAGCAAACATTACACTGTAGTGTCATGATCCCCCACAGAAATACATCAGGTGGGTATGCTGCAGCAAGAAACTGAGATGAAATGATCTGTTTCACTTGTCAGGGGTGACTGAACTGCAAACAGTAAACATGCGTGGTGAGAAAGCAAATGGCTTTTTTAATATCTGTGTTTACTCACTCTCTTAGGTCTCATTTGTAAACGCTGCTACAGAAACTGTTGGAACACAAAAATACACATCAACATATTTAGATGCCAGAATGGTGCCTAGAGCTGTATTGTGACTGTACCTCTGTTGGTAAACAAGGCTGGAGTGGACAAAGGCACACCACGCAGCCAGCACTGCAATCCATACACAAAGGCACGGACTTGCCAAAGCCCTTTAGCAAGTTTGTTGACTTTGTGTGTTGTAAGATGCACTCACTGCCGTGTGGGTGCATTTCTATCTCTGTAAAATGCATGTGCAGTCACAGAATGTTGGTGTCCTTGACATTACGTAAAGTCTCTCCAAGGACTCAGCTAGTCTAAAACCATCAGCCACAAGGCTCTTCATGCAGTTTGCTGCCACCTTTTCCCTCCTGTTTTCAAGTGCCTTGGGAAAAAAGGGAGAAGCACTTCAAGGCGCTTAGGACATAACTGGAGTTGGGATGAGTTCAGATGGGAGGGAGCAGCACCAAGCCCAAGGATGCCCTGTCTGCAGGCCCAGCTCACCTGCCTCGGACACCAGCAGGGCTGGTGCTGATCGCGTGCTTGGAGCTCACCAGCACATTCAAGTAATGTGGTGGTTTCACAGTTGAAAAAGGGTTTTGGGTGTTGGGAGTTGAGCAGAGGAAAGAATACATCCATTTTTGCACTTACCAGGCAAAGGAATGGTGTCTTCTGATAAGAGGTATCCTCCTTAAAATTGTTGGCTGCTGTGTGAATTTTCTCAGCTTCCAGAGATGCACTGTGCTTGTCCCAGTGTTTTTGGGGTGTTTTGTGTCACCGTGCTCCTACCCACAGGTTGTGGTTAAAAGCCATATTGGAGTTCATGATAGGGGCTTATGTTCTTGTTTCCCAAATGGCATGTTTGCTTGCCATTCAGAAGTGTTATTATTTCTTGTAGACAAGAAGGATTAATTATCCACAGAGAAATAATAATTTTATACTAGTGGGAGGCCAGGCTGACGTTAAAATCAGAGCAAACCCTGATGTCCCAGCACTTGCTCTGTTTCACTGTCTTTATTACAGGCCTACTGATTTCTTATGTTTAGTCCCAGTATCTTTTGGGAGGATGCTATGCCCAGTACAACTTACCTAATTTATTTTTGCATAAAACTTAATTTCGCTTTGCTGAGTCAAATTTCAGTGCTAGTTTTCTCACAATAATGATGGCAACAACAGGGAGAGAGAATGGGAGGGAGACTAGATTGTAAAAGTTAGGTAGAATTTAACAGTTGTTTATCTTTGTACATCTTAATTGCGTTAGTAGGTATGAACACTGGGAATTACACCAGAGACAAGGTTGTGTTTGTTTCCTCATGACTTAAAAAGAAACCTGAATAAAACAGCTGTTACTGTATCATCTCCAGCTCCAGAGGGAGCATGTGTTTAATAAATGTGGAGATTACTATCGTACACTACAGCTGTGACTGAGTCAGGTTAGTGGGTTACAGCACGCTTTTTCTGAATTTGATGATAAACCAAAACCCCTAATTCAACAAAGCCTTGGGGCAGATCTTTAAAGTCCTAATTTAGGAAAGCTGGTTAAAAATTGGGCTTAAAAAGTATCAAAATAGACCGAGTGCCTATAGATAGATAAGCAAAATAGACAGAGAGGCAGAGTGCCTGTATCTCCACTGAGGCTCAGAATGAACACAGTGAAGGGTAGCGTACATCGCATTTGCATTACAACTTACAAAAGGTATTGTGGGCAGGAGCCCTGGCTACAAACTGCCTCACCTACCCAAATTCCCAGCTGAGTCCCACCTCCAGGAGCAAGTCTCCTAAAGGACAAAGATTTTTTGCCTACAGGCAACATTCTCCAGGAGCTCTGTGGCTAGGAAGCCTTCAGCCCCTGTAGATTCCATCCCCTGCATGTCTGCGTCTAGCATAGTCCTATTAATGTTCTTATGTCTGCTCATTGTTCACTGCCAATGTTTTTATACAGCAAGTACCAAGTAAACGGAAAAGGCAGGTGAATTATGAGTGGTAATTACATGTGGAGATGAGAAGAGGTGGAGAAGTACCAGGCTATAGAAGGCTGAAATCATGGTGGTCTCATCAAATGGTGAAAAAGCTTTTTACACAGTTGTCACTGTCATTTTCAAGCCTGTTAAAAAAACACTTAGCAAGGAAATGCTTTTTCACCTCCCCTTATCCCATTAGCCTTATGTTCTTAGCAGTGTTAGGGAATTTGACATAAAGTCAAGCTACCACAACTTAGCAAGATTCTCAAAACCAGCTTGTCTCTTTCTATACGAAAAGTGTGTAGCTTTAGTCCCAGAGGAAAAGGAAATATGCTAAGCCACGTTGTCTTGCACTTGCTAAGCAGGCCTGTGAAATGGCTTACCATGCTTGTGCTGATACACAGAAACTTGTTAAACTTGATTATGTGTTAAACTCTAGTTAATTTTGCAGTAGTAACATAGGAGTCCATTGGTCAGCTGACATCAAACTACTGAGTTTCTTCTTCTGAGGATTATAAAGCTGCCTTTGTTCAATATTTTCCTTCCCATTTTCCATGGTTTATTTTTATTCTTCATGTGTTTTCTTAGTTCAGTACGATTTTGTAGTGGTAGAATAATGTGTTAGGACTCCCTGGGAGGAAGCTCTGTCCCCAGTCACTGAAGGAAGTGTTACATTTGGGATTCTGGGATTCTTTATTCCCATCTCTGGTGCTGATCCCTTGTGGGACTCTGGGCAAGAAGGTTACTGGGACTCAGAATTTCTGCAGAGCACTTCAGAGGAAAGAGGTGTTTTTTCTACAGAAAGCACAATAATCTATCCATATTTAAATTCATGTGGAAGGGTGACTTTAAATAACTAGATGTTGCCAGCACTGTTCCAGACTTTATGAAGTACGAGTTTCTCATCTCAACTGTGAAAGCTCTTCCATGATGATGTAACCAGTTAAATGACTCCACTACCTTAACATGCTTCACCATGGCTACCCTGGGTGCAGGTGTCCCATTCACAGAACAATCCTATTTGTCCTTTTTAATCAGAATCCTAATATGACTGTAAAGGAATATATGTAAAGCAAATTTTAAGGAAGTCATTTCATAGGTAAAATAATAAGAAAACATTTCAGGCAGCAGCAGTTTTATCTGGGCAAACATAGTGCGATCTTGGAAGCCTTTTCCTAAAACTGCACACATTATGACCTAAGTGTAATAGAAACTTGTCTCTTTATATATTCCCATAATACATTTAGAATAAAAGATTCCATTCATTATCTTTCACAGAATATAGGAGATATAGATATAGAAAAGCTATTTTAAATCTCACTGTGTCCTGTTAGAAATGTATAACTTTTTAAAACTGTGTATAACCCACAAAAATTGCTGTACTTTCATTTCCAGGATTCTTATTTGCTCCAGCAGCCTGTCTGAAGGGCACCTTGCATTTTCTCTCTCTATTCCTCTGGAATAGAAAGAGTTTTTAGTTTGTCTGGAGGGAAGATGCAACAGGTGGAACTACCTGGTATGATTAAAAAGTAATTTCTGTTAGACCTGATCTCCCTCCTTTTGTGTATGAATGACTTACCATGATTAGGACTAGTAAAATTACACTGGTGTAAAACCAGTTTATGTGTAATCTGACTTAGGTTCAGCTGTGAGGGGAAGCAGTAATCATCATAGAATCACAAAAACAGTTTTAGGTGAAAGTTTAGGGCTAGATGTGACCGTAAGAAGTCTCACAGAATCATAGAACAGCCCAGGTTGGAAAGGACCTGCAACCTTCAGTGGGAAAGGGAGCCTGGATGAAAATATCGGGTGCCCTGTCTGGTCACATGTTGCGAACCACCATCAGTGGTGATGATGACTCCCCTCTCTCCCTGGGGAGGTTGTTTCACTGAATGTTCATCTCATTGTAAAAATTGTCTTTCTTAGGTCACATAAAACCAATAAAACCTTGGCCAGTGCAACTTGTAACCATTGCTCTTTATCTTTTCTCCTGGCTCCTTGCAAAAAGAGAGCCTCTATCCTTTTTGTAGCTGTCCTCTAAGCACTATTCAAATAAAACTAAGTCTGTCCAAATAAAACTGCAAAAGCAGAGTTTTAAGTATCAAAATTCTCAGTACTATTTTGTTGCTCTTTTTTCCCCTTAGCTTTTCATTTTAAGACCTTCAATAAATGTCAGCTTAAATGCTTAGGATGTCATAGAGTTGGAGACAAAGGCATGCCACTTTTGGCTTTCAAAAATTTTAAATGCATCTGAAACCTGAGGCTGCAATCTTCCTTTTATACATAAGAAAACGGAGGTGTAAATATTACAGTATTGTCTAAGACTGTGTCTGGACTGCAGGACAGATCCCATCCATTAGAGCAGCTGCAGTCCTGTTGCTCAGAGCAGTCCAGACGGAAACCAGGATGTGAGAAAATGTTATGTGACATGAAATCAAGATAGAGTTTCAGTATATCCCAAATTTCAGAGTTAAATACAGCCAAGTAAAGTTGATTGCAGTCCTCTGTTGAGTTCCTAGGGGCCAATTCAGACTTGTATCATACTTACACTCAGCAAAATGTGACCAAGTCTCTGCACGTTCTGCCTTGGTTTTGTAGCTGACTTGCCTTCCAAAAGAAAAACCTTGTGTTTCAAAAATTTTCTGTGACTTTGAATTAGTTTTAATTCAGAAGGAAAACCAAATTTTCTGGAGTAGTCGATGCCTATTGTAGCTTTGCTTCAGCTGAGATTGAATGCACTAGAAAACCAACAGCTAGGAGGATACAATAGTGGTGAGTTAATTGAAACTCAAAGGAAAAGTCTCCCAACACTCAGGAACAAGAGCAGGTGGCCGGATTTTGCCAAAATCAGTGGTTGAATTCCAAGAGAGTTGTGCAGAAGCTGTCCTTCAACAGGTACCAGATTTAAGCATACTGATCAGAACAGGCGTAAATATTTTAAAAAGAAAACAGAAAACAAAATAATGCTAAAAAAGTCATAGCCTAGACGTGCTAGGGAACATCAGCTGGTAGGTAATCTAGATATAGTATTTGAACAGTAGATGCACAGTTGAACATGACTGACTAAGTGATAAACTGGGCCATGCAGATAATTTCTCAATGGTCAAGAATCTGAAACAGTTTAACTGTACAGTCGTTGTTTCTGCGTGGCTCCATTGCCAATGCCTTTTGGTACGGAAAGGATGAAAACTAAAGGGGGAAAATTAAGCTGGAGGTGCAAAGAAGTATGCCTTGGAAAGAGCAGCTGTTTGAAACACCCTGCAGCAGCATGACAGCCAGCCAGCTTGCCAGGGGCAGCGCAGAATTTGTAAGTCAGATCAGAAATCTCTCCACACCTGTGTGGCAGAAAGTGCAGCGAGCAGGCCGTAGCTCAGCGGCTGAGTGACTGGCAGTGCTGACAGGATGGGAAAACTATACGCACGAATGGGAAAACACACTGGAAAGTAGGACTTTAAAAAAAAAATTAAAAAGAGAAAATAGGCAAAAGGGGCTTTCACACTCAATCCCTCAATAGCATTGGAAGTGAACCAATGTTCTGTTCATACTGTCTACTTTGGATGTAACAAGATTATACTAAATAAAAGAACTGACGTTTTTTAAAGGCCTCTAGCATCCGGTTGACTGAAACATCAGGTGAGAAAGATCTGGGAAGAATATTAAGCCAGAGCATACTGGAAAAAAGCTTGCATTCACATATGAGCACAACAAATAGACTCTGTTTTAAGTATACCATATGTTGTATTTGTCATGTGTCTCTCTCTGAATGCAGGGCCTGCTCTGAATACTGTGTAAAGATGCTCTGCATCTTCCATACCTACTGTAGTCACTATGGGTCTCTCCATGTGTGTCTTGTATTTTTCACTGCGCAGGGAAGTCAGTCACAGACCATGTCGCAGGCACTGTTCCTCTTCTCTGCTATTCATGACAAATCTGAGATGTGATCCAGCAGGAACTCTAGAGACTGATACTGTTTCTGGTTATAAACCGGTAGAAATTCAAGATATGAATAGCAAATACCTGTTCGTATGAACTGTTAGCCTCCTGTATGTGGTATGCATTTCATCAGATTTATTAATTATTCAGTTCCATGTAATTATGTGTGAGGTTGCTCTGAGCTATTCTGAATTAATTTAGGAGTTAATGGAAACAAGAAGGGAGATGCATATATTTAACAGTCATGTATATTTCAAGCCTAAGAATACTCGCGTGCTTTGTTAAATTTCATATCTTAGAAGTCACTGTGAATGCTTTCACAGCAGGAACTTTGTAGGAACACCACGAGATATTTCTAAGAGGGGTGAAAAAGGAAGAAGGGACTGAGACAAAAGTATGTCAGGCAAACAGAAAAGAGAAGGAGGAAGAGAAACAGCCAGTCAAGTGGGAATGAGGTGAAGAGGAGGAGAATAGATGGAAAATGAAAAGAAGAGTGAGAAACAACATTAGGCAAAAATCCATGCTTCTCTCTCCTTAATTCCCTGGCTCACTAGTAACATTTCTTTTCAATATCCGCTCCCTTGGAGTTTTCATTTAGGTAACTTCTCTCTTGTGTAAGCCACAGTATAGTCATAGAACAGTCAAGGTAGCAATGTCTTTGGAATCTTATTTTTTTCTCAGTGGAACAGATCATGTGCTGAGATCGCAAAGCCAACCTGCAATCATGAGCAAGTCATCAGGCTGCTTTCCCTGCTTTGCTGCTCTCAGGATTCCAGAAATGCAGGAACAGAGGTGTTAAGTGTAGCAGGGAGGAGAGCATCGTGCTGGAGTTAGTCTCTGAACAATGTTCATTATTGATAAAAGCATTGAGCTTGTGCAGCAAATCGATTGACCTGGAGTTTGTGCGTGATGCATCGTATGACTAATCATTTTCCAAAGGCTATGCCTGATTTACTGGGGCTGAGAAGCTGCAAGTAATCTTTCTTCTCCTGTTCCGTCATAACACATTCACCTTGGAGTAAAAGCAACAGCACTTTTGGCCCCCTTTGATATGGAGTACCTTCTTTAAAAGTTCTCTGTGTTTATAGCTTGCTAAATCACTGCACATGCCGTGTAAGCCCATAATATCCACTTCAGTGCTGCAAGCATTGTGTTACACTGATGATTTACCAGAGCTGGCAGATTTTCTGCCTGCACTTTATATGGGCACAGGATGGTAGAATAGCTGCTATCTTCAATCCATATCAAACTGCAAAGTACTAGAAAGGCCAAAACTAAGAGCCTCCATGCTAAAACATTAATTTTTAACAGAAATCCACATGATCGGTGTTGGCATTTCAGTATTTAGTGTAATGAGAATCGGTTATTTAAAGTGACATTTCTTTGTAGAGCTACAAATGCCAAGATGGGGAAGGAGGGATGTGAATGTTCTTATGCTGTGTATTTCTTCTCCTTCTGCCTGCTTCAGAAGTGAACTCCTAGTTACTTGCTTTGCTGATCACTAATTCGCTAGAGGATGTTGCAGAAGTGTACAAAAACTACCTCAGGACTCTAGACCCTCCTCTGAAAGAGGAGCTTTTACACCATGTGCTGTAACTTACAGATACAGAGGGCAAAAAAGTTAAGTAATTTGCCTAGGCTTACACAGGAAGGCTGTAGAAATCACAAGAACTTTCCAGAAAACCTGTGAGGGGATCATTTGTCAGTGCCTGCAGTTTAATTGATACTGTGTTGATTTTACCAAATCTGTTTTGTGAAGCTGAGTATCTGTTTTTATGTATGCTCCTACTATGAACAGAATGCAGATACCCTGAGCCCCATTCTGTTGGTCTGTTATTTAATGCCCTTCTTTCATCCCTGGTGCACTTTAACATCAGTGATTGATGAATTACATGTACATGTTCAGAGGTCAAAGTGTAACACAGGGAGCCCGGTGGATAACAGTGCATTTCGCAAATCCTGTTCTCTCCCGCCTTTCCTTCCCACATTTTTGTTCTCTTTGTTCTCTACTGGCTCAGTGTTGGAAATTGAACAATTTCTGATGGTGCCAGGCAGCTTGACTTCTCACTGAAATTCAGGATGCCTGCTGGCTCTCTGCACTGTGCCTTGGTACTGGGAAGGCAGCAAAACTGACATTGGAAATGGATAGGTTCTGAGAAGTGAGGAGGAATGCAACCACCTGAAAAAGTCAACAAAATGTTGTCAGCATTATTTTTGAAAGAAGTGTATTCTCCCACTAACCAAATTTTGTTATCTGAAGTAGCTGATTTTTCTGGAATAATAATAATAATAATAATATATTTTAAAAAAATTAAAAACCCAAACTTCAAAACTCTGGAACATTTAGTGGAGGTATTGTCCTTGGCACTGTGTGGAAGTGGTGTTTAGGTAGCCTTGTCTGCCTCGGTGGGTGGCGGTTGTATGGCACTGGATATCCATGAAGCCCCTCATCGGGAGGAGAGGCTGGTACAAGGAGCAGCTCAGAAATGAGGCCGGATTTGCTGGGTGCAGGAGCGTGTTCCTGCTAGTGTCTCTGAATCCCATTTCCTTTCACTGGTGAAATCTTTCAGTGTTGGGGGAGCTTTGCAGGAAAAAACCAAGCAAAACAAACGCGAAGGGTCCTGCCAGCTCTGCCGAAGGGCACGTCCAAGCAATGCTGGAGGTGAGACTGGCCTGCCTGGGCAGCAGCTGCTTGTCTGCCTGCTCTTCTCCAGGACTGGGATTCTGCTCCTCACCTTTCCAGACAAAATGCTTTCAGAGCTCCCTCTAAGCTTCCCAGGCAAAGCTATCATTTGGCCTAAGTGCTTACTTAATGGATATATAATTATTCTGCTTAATTTGGGTCTGAAAAACGTACCGTAAAAAAAAACCAAAACCAAACCTGTAATGAGCTGTTTTAAAGCAGGATTTGTAGTTTCCTAGGCTAATGTGTGTCTCACACTTGAATCCTGAGTAGTACATTTACCTGGAGATTTATTTTGAAAATGCTTTCTGTGTAGCTCTAAACAGGACTTTTGAGCATTTGGCATTAGTTCAAAATACCTTGTGCTGTTCAATCTTCCTAGAATTCCCAGAAGGAGATAGCGAGCTGTCATTGCTGTGCTGTCTCTCAGAGAAGCTGACCACTTATTGGCCCGATGAACACTGAATTAATCGGGAGGACTGCCTATCAGGAGCTCGCCAAAATGCTCCATAAAACAGTCTCACAGCAAAGTAACATGCCAGAGAAACAATAAAATCAAAGAACAGCAGTTGTAATACTCAGTAATTAGGTCCTTTAAAAGGATCTAAAGGATCCTCCCTGGTGGGAGCAGAAGAGCTCCTTTGTGGTTTTTATGTTGGTTTTGTTGGTTTTATGCAGCAGGGATATTAGGTAACTAAAGGAATTTTCCTGTTGTCCAGACTGTGGATTTGTTGTTTAACCCAGCTGTAGTGTATATGTAGTAGCACTTCTGAATGTCCATCGAATTCACTTCTTCCTATTACCTGTCAAGTGCTTAAACCCAAAATGGAAATAAATATACCTCCATCTTATTTATATGTCATTTGGTTAAATATTTTTGGGGTTGTTTTCTTCCTTTGTTTCCTCCAAAAAAACCTGCAAAGGCCTCATTTTCTCTTAGTGTTTTTTATGACTCATTTCATGGAGATACTTCTGTGCTGAGCTGTACGACGAAGTTGAGCTGTGTCAAAAGCAACATTGTGATCAGAAGTGTGGCTGTGTTGAAGGACATCCCATTTTTCCTGTTTCATATTTATTCTCTCTTTGGACTTCCACAAGTCCTATTTCCAGGCAGAAACAGGATTTCCTTGCTTTCCAATATGGCATGATGTCAGGAAAAACACTGCCATTTTTTTCTGCTTACCTTGACCACCAATAAATACCACCCAAATTAAAATCCATGTTCAGTGTTTAGCTGATGCTTTTCATCAAAGTACAGAAATCAAATACAGCTGCTTATCAAGAAGAATTCTATTTTTTTTGTGTTCACACAAGCACAGCAATATTGACTGCACTCTATTTAGTCTTCTGCTGACCTCTTGCAAACAGCTCATAGATTCCTAAGGATTTTCTTCACCTTTCTTTACTTAGATCATTAAAGCCAGGGATGGCTACAAACCAGATACGCTGCTAGCAGATCTCATGCTTATTTCCATGAGCAGCTCTGCCAGTGTATCACCATCTTCACTCGTTCTGTCTTTTCACCTCCTTGCTCTTCTTAAAAATTGGAATACCAGTTAGTGGACACATGGTGATTTGGATGAAATAATACAGCGTTTCTAGCCTATGAAATCTGTAGAGGCCAAAGACTGCTCCAGTCACTGCTGTAGTGTTCTCTCTGAAGGGAAGATGAGATGCAAGCCTGATCAAACCGGTTCTGAAGTCCACAAACTCCCAGCAGTTTCAGTAAGATTTGAACTGGCATCACGAGGCTGTGAACACCTGCAAACAACAGAGGTTGAGTCAGAAGGTGAAGCAAACCATCATTATTCGTCTGGGTTACACCATTGCTCAGGCAAAGAAAGTCATGAATAACTGTACTATAATCCACTGCCTGCAGAAGAAATTAGCAAATCATTTCACTAAACTGTAGGAGAGAAGTGGCTCTAGGTTCTATGCAGAGCTGTGAGAAAGAGAGTAAAAAGCAAGAAAGAAACCAAGAGGTGCTAAGTAGATTAAAGGCAATTCAGTCCTGAAGAATATACTCTCAGAGCAATTACACAGCCTACTACTCCCAAATGCTACTAATGATTTTTATGGTAATAAGACCAGAGCTATTAACAGGTGATGCTCTTCACTTTGGCACGGAAGAGAGCCTGCTAGTGTTAGGGTGAAGAAACTATACTGCAATGATAAATAAGCCTCAGTGCACAGAAAAAGAGCAGTGATATGACAGCAGCAGTGTGGCTTGTGTACACAGTGGATGTTTCTCACCCTGAATGTGCCAGCAGAGCATATAGAGTTCCGAGAGAAGCAGGTTCTTCCACTTTCACACCACTATTGCCCTGTAAACATTTCATTCATCTCAAGTACAACTTGCAGATTAGACTTCCACTCATTGTGTTCTTGATAGCATTTGGTCTTAAATGGCTAATAACATAGGACTGCTATTTCAGGTGGCTCCACATGAAATCTGATGCTGAGTGCCCCAGAAAAAAATTAACCGTTTGTGACAGGAATGGGATCAAATTTGCTGCTTTGGGGAAGATGTATTTGCCTACATATGCCCACTGTGTGTCTGTGTTAGGTGCTGGTCTTAGCATTTGAACAGAGAAGCAAGAGGAGGAATATAAATACTAGTGATAGTAACAGCAGGAATTATAACTGTGCTTTAAAATGGTCCTTTTGGTAATATTCTTGTTCAGATAATAGAGGATTTTGTTCCCTGAGGTAACTGGAAAATGTTTTTGAGCGCCTTATTGGCGCCGTCTGAGTAAATCCTGATAGCAGGTAACTTTTCTCAAATGGCAATGTATTCATCATCTCCATGCTACACCCATCCTTCCCCAGCAGCTCTCACTTCTCCCCTGACCCAGACCCTGCAATGTCGCCTTCCAGACTGTGAATCACTCATCTCTCTCCCTTGTGCCCCCACCAAATGTTATCATCACACCCGCTTGAACCCTGACATTTGATTTGTGTAAGCTACGATTGCTGCATGTCTCAGGCTGGCATTTTATTCGGATTCCTCTTCTGAAGTAAGCTCAGGGAAAACACAGCAACATATTTTGTTTCCGCAGAATGGCAAACTGTCTCACCATAAAAGCAAACCCAGTAAAAAGTTTGGAAGTTTTTTCATAGCTAAATAGCCCTTTTGTATTTCAGCTAGAAAACAACATGTTTTTTTTTTTGCTTTTTGGCTTAGAAAACAATGTTATACCACCAAATGTATATATATTTAAAATTTGTGTATACAAATACACATGCATTTTGTAAATACGTTTTCCTAAGCGATCCTTGAAAGTGGCTGCTGTGACCCCACTCCTTGCTTGCTATACCCAAGGGAGGCAGCATTGATTTTCTTCTCTGAGTTTTGCAGGCTTTAATGAAAGCAAGGGAGAGGCTTGTGCCTACATTGCAATTTACTTTAATGTATGGGCAGTCTTTCAGACCTTTGTTGTTGGGACTATTCATGTGCCTAAGTGTTTTGCTGGATTGAAGCCACGGAGCAGTTAGCAAATTAGTGCACATACCATGGTATAGCGTTCTATTTCTTCTTTCCAGACAATTTGCATTTCCACTATTTGTATAGGATGTAGAGTGACAAGCAGCCCGTTTGCTTTGTTTATGAAGTTGCATGTCAAAAAATTGGATGTCTTCTCAGTAGTCAGTATTTCTGCAGTGCTTTCTTCCCCTTTTCTTGCCATCCAAACTCCATTCCCTACAGAAAAAGTGTACGTGGTGGCCACTGTTGCCATACTTATCTTCTGTGAAAGTAGCATTGTATGCATGGTTTTTCCTCGTGGTATATTCCAGACAGTGTTAGAAACAAAATTTGGCTGCCAAATAATTAGAGTAATAGTGACAACAGGTATTCATTGGAGGCTGACAGAAGCTTCTCTGAAAGCATTTGCCTAATTCTGTGCTTCCAGCTTGGAGTATGGGAGAGTAGTTGTGCATCTCCTTTGGAATGAAATTTTGACAGTGGCATTTGAATTGGAAAAACACGTTTCTACACAACTTATTAGGCAACAGATGTGTTCTCACTTTGCTGAATTATTTGTGAACTTCTATATTGATACTTCTTTAGTAGCAAATTGATGAGTCGAGCTGAGGATCTTCACTCTCCCACTGGCACTGCTTTTTGTGGCATGTGCACTCAGTCACCAGCCCATTTCTTCCACAGCTGTGCTGCATCCTGCTTTCCACTTCTGATTAGTATTTGGTGTCTTTCTCAGAGCAAGGTCATGCCCCAGTAGAGCCAAAAGCACCAGACTTCCACCTTGCAGAAAGCAGGGCTGCTGACTGCATCTCACCTTGCATGTTGATACTATTTCCTGGCATTCTAGGCCTTTTTCTGTCCTGAATTATGATGCCGTCTCCATGCTTGGTTGCATTAACTTTTAATTACTGTCTGGACTAGTAAACCAGAAGTTATTTTAAGGCATGGCTGTGTATTGTTTTCTCATGGTGCAGCTTCTGAGGTAGTTACCTATTTTTTTAATAGAGCACCTTTCATCCTGAAATATCCCGGGGTACGTTAGAGATGTGATCCTAGGAAATGGCATTAACCCATTACCTCTGGACAGAGATGCTTGAATTTATGGACAGTATAGGATGTACGTAGAGCACGCGCTGGGTTTTACTGGAACAACAAACTGCGATGCTCCCAGTAGTGATGAACACTACAATCAAGTGAAGAGAATGAGGAGCTGGGGTTTGTTTTCCCTTCTCCGCCTCGCTGAAGAACAACTGGAACTCGTCAAGTGAGAAGGTATAGAGACAGGTGGAGGCACAAGCCTCTGAAACCAAAATAAGGTTTGTTGTTGTAGAGAGTGGAAATTCTGACATGCAACCAGGGTCAAAGAGTCAGCAGCAGGTGGACTTATTCCTTGAAGAGGGAGAAGCTCTGTAGAAGAGAGAAATAAGGAAAGAGGGGTTTGTAGAGAAGGTGCAAGTGGTAACTACTCTGTAGGTAAAGAGAAGAAAACTGGAGTGCTAACGTGCAAGGGATATTATGACAGAACAAATCTGGCAATGCAGTAGCTGTTGGCCAACATTACATTAATTTGGGAGCTGGACACGGATCCTGATTGTTTCCGTCCAACTAGAGATAAGTTATGGTTCTATGATTAAGGAAGCTATCAAGAAAACCCAACAAAAAGAACACCACCTCAGGAAGATATAACTAGACTGGGATCAGAGAATGGCAGAAGAGAATGGGATGAGTGATGTTAAAGAAATGGGGGCGGGGGGGAAGGAAAAATTCCAGATCCTTGCTTGGAAGTCTCCCTTGCATTATCTTCCCTTTCCCCACATAAGAAGAGGCCAGTAGTTCTACTACCTCTGTGGGTTAGCATGTCCTTTTCTTCTGTACCCAAGGGCTTTGAGCAGAAGCTCCACTGAGATGAGGCAATGAAGAGACAGGTTCTGGGCAGTGCACATACTTGAGCAGGTTGGGCAAGAGACCCTCCATTGTACTAGAGGATACTTTAAAGAAAACATACTCAATTTTTCTATTTCCAGGGTCCCACAAGATGCATCAGATTACTTTGGTGAGCTCTCCTGCCTTCACTGGGATATAGAAGGGAGTAACCTATATCCTGGAAAGTTAGCGTAAATCTCTTGGGAGAAGGATGAGTAGTTCAAAATTTTTCTTTTAATTGCTGTAAACAGCCTCAGTAAAAAGTTATTAGTGGTAAATGTGTTGTATTGTGTGTGGTACAGTGCTCTGGGTTTGTTTAGCTACTGAAAAGTAAGTGGGAAGTGTGAAAGAAAACATGTCTGGGCAGAGTGAAATCTATCTGTACTTAGAGAAAGTGTATTGTCATATGCTGATTCATAAAAGTGTAAATCCCTTCACACACCAATTTCATTCTGAGAATCCTGGAGCTTTCTGAAGATGTGCTGATGTTAAGCATGTAAGGAATAGGTGGTAGAGAGGCGTTATTATCTGACACAGTGTAAGCATGGTGCAACATTTATACCATCATTAAACTCTGCATTGGATGGGTCATTTGCTAAGGTAATTTTTGCTCCTCATGTTCTCAACGGGCCTTGGTTGGCAGTACCATTATGACCAACGGGTCTCAGGCTAACACAACTGGTGCTCTTTGGTTTTGAGTCTCTAATTATAAGTAAATGGATTTATTCTGGGGTGCTATGAGGGAATAGGACTTACTGCTGCTTTCCAACTCTATCGAAAACATAGTCATGCTGCCTTTAGCTGTTCCAGCCAGAAGAATACAGTGACTGTGTGTAGCACCCTCCTGTGGTGTCTTGTGGCTTTTACTGCTACTTTCATTTTCTCTTCTGTTCTCTCTTTACCAAAGTTAGTGTCTTGATACTCACTCGTTGTAGCTATGAGGACAGAAAGGTCTACCATAATGAGCAATTCATGTGATGCTGTCAGCTTTCCTCACGGGTCTTACTCTTATTTCTGGATACTACCACATCTTTTCCCAAATCTGCTTGAAATCATTATTTTAAAAATATTTCTTACTTTAATCTTTGGGTTTCTGAATGTATTTAGTCTCATGTTAAGAAGGTAATTGAAAGAATGAGAAATATTGTGAAAACATAATATGAGTAAGTGCCCTTCATCACATCTTTCAAAATTCCTCATTCTTATTTGCTGGTGGCATCCCTTTTCCTCCATTTCTGACCCCTTGTCAGAGCAAGAAGTTGTTAGTGATGCTCAATTAAGTTTAAAGTCCTCATATGGAAGCATTCACCTGAATGGTCCCATTTACTCCAAGAACTGAAAGTTTGCAGGGTGTAGTTCAAGCAGCATTAGTCTGCTGTGATGCTACTCCACTCCATACATGCTGCTGTATCCTATTCATCTTCATATATAAACACTGCAGTATCACTCTGCATCGTCAGTAGAAGTTTTTTCTATTGCACATAGCTTGTTTGCGTTGTTTTCCACGTGATGTGTGTACAGGATCTCATCATTCGTTTCCCATTCTTCCGTTCACCTCCAGGAATGATGTGTCTCTGCCATAAACCAACTTTATCTCAGAATTGCACCTTAATAAAGAAGTGATTTTTTTTTTCCTTAGTTAGGTCATTCACACTAAGGACTTTATAATTCCTTTGAAGATGACGAGAAACTGGGTGTAGAAGTTTTTTAAGATAAGCATCAAGAATTTGATGACACTTCAGTTGCAAGGCAATGTAGAAAATTGGGGTGATGTCTGATTGCCTAATCTAGGTAAAGCACTGCAGTTTTTTGCAGTGCAACACCAGCATTCCAAAGCACTACAGGTTTGGAGCCTGGGTGTGTCACCTTGCTCTAGTCCCACTGAAAGAGGATAACATCAAGAATTACTGCAGCCAGGCTTAGTGGCCATTCTTCTTTTTTAGACACAAGGTATGGAAGTTGCTAATTGTGAACTTTGCTGTGTTAGGATTTACTTGGCAAGGAATGCAAGAGGCTTCTTCAGCTGGGGATAGATCTGACCAATTAATATTTGACCAAAAGAGCCTGCAGAGTGTCTGCAAGCTGGTCAGAATCCTGTGTCCATCTGCATCATTTGCTTTGGATCACCATTAGTCCCACTTTTTCATGAGGATACTTTTAGAGGCACAGCTGAAATGTAGCAGAGATATAACAGACTGCTTCTGTTTAAGCCTTTGGTTCCTTCAGGTGCAGAATTTTTTTTTATTATTATCTTTTCCCTTTTTTTTAAATGGATAAGGTCTGCTACCTCCATAATCAAAACAGACACTATTTTGTGTCGGTTTGGAAAACAGCCATACCAAAATTAGGTTGAACTGATAGGTTTTAGACTCTTATCTGTGAGAGAATGTTGCTCCTTTTGTATAATATTAAATTGCTGCTACATGTCTCTGTAGAAACAAGAATGGTTAGATGGGTGATGGAAGATAGGCTGACAGAAAAGCACTAATTAAATACTGTTTTGCAAAGCCCTCATTGAAATTCATAGCTTGGTACCTTTGGGAACTTGAAAGCAGGGGAGATGGAAAGATTTCAATTAAAAAGGTATTTGTATGGTTCTTTGTGAAGCCAATCATTGCCTTTTTAATATAAAGCATGTAAGTATCTAATACACTTTACAAACATCAAATATCTTGCCTTGAAACAATGAGTGTCTTAGTAGGTCTCAGAGCAAGATACTTTGAAATAAAACAAAAATCCCATAGACCTAAAATTTTATTCAAATTAAGGCTCTGCAGGTTTTTGTTAACACAATAGCAGTCTTATGTAATTTCTACATTGACTGATTAGAAAATTTGAAAGGAAACATACACATGCAAAAAGAAATAATGGGTTTTTTAATAACTAGTTGTTTGTATTTAGCTACAGTTGTCATTGCCATTTACAGATTTTTAATGTACATGATGATTGCTTTATTTTTGCAATACTTTTAGATTATTTTCTAATTCCGGGGATTTCAGTAGCATGAATCCCTCATTGAATTGGTGTCTGGGCAACAAATAACAGAAATATAGCAATTTATGGCTACAAAAGATCCCCAAGGCCGTCAGTTGAAGTCAGTTGCAAGAGATGCACAGTTCAAAAAGGTTCAGAGAACATGTAGTCCAGATGCAACTAAACACCATGAGCCACAAAATGCTTGTCTGCAAAACAAACTCAAAACTTACAGTAGGACCACAAAAACCGCAACTGTAATTTACCAGAGTAAGAAAAACACAAAAATCCAGGCTATTGCCAGGTCTCTAGATCCTTGAAGTCACAGGGAACATAAATGAAATTCCCAGACAGCCCTAGAGTTCTGTGTCCATTTACAAGAGACAGCAGATTCAGAAAGATTGCTCTCAAACTGATTTCAGATAAGAATTTCTCGTGTTCCTGAATTTCCTGGTCAGAACACGAGGAGAGCGTAGCAACAGACAAACATTGGCAGGTGCTTTGAACAGCTGTTCTAAGAGCTGTAGAACCCTCCTTGTCTAAGCAGTGTTCTTTACCTTCCATCTTCTTACCCAGTTGTGAGCTCTGTCTCACTCCCGCATAGCCAAGCAAAGCCACGGGTTTTACACGGCACTTCGGAGAATCCCTGATGAAAGTGCAGATGGTGGGATTCAGAGCAAAGTGCCTGGGCAGAGGGGAGCCGAGGCAGTTTTGCAGAGTCATTTGATTCTCATTAGATCTCATGCAACACTTGAAATGGTATCTTGAAGCCACAGAGTTTTCACCCTGTGAATCTCTAGAGCATTGGCTTTAAATGCACTGGGTTTCTTGGCAGGAGCACAAATGGCGGCATATTAAATCAGTGCCCTTTCAAGGCAGAATTGCTCGTGAATTTAATTATTTTTGCTGTGTCTAGGTTTGTGGGGGCATCTATGATGACACGTGAACCTTTAATGGCTGCATCGTTGGAAGCAACAGAGCACTTAACAGGCTCTACAATAAACACAAATACCAGAAGATTGGCCATTCTCATAAGACAAATTCTACCTCCCTTGCTGAGTGACAGGAAGATGTAACAGAATGCCTTATTTGAAATAAATTCTTTTACCTAATACCACCCTGCCAAGGTCTACTCATCAACTCCTTTTTTTTTTTTCTCCAGAAGTTGCCTTATCTTTCAGCTTGATCCACAAGCCCATCTAGTGAAGCACTTTCCTGATTGTATTTCTGCAGATTTCTTATGTAGAATTGCATGGTTTATGTCCATAAAGAACCTTCATTATGGCTTTCTATCATGAAGCGTGATTCAGGAGTCAGAAAATAACTGTGGTTTAGGGCCTGTTTGTTGTCTCGTGGTCAGTGGAGTCCTTTCTCCATACTCATGCCCACGCGCTACCACAATAACCCTTGCACAGTTGCATGAGCATAATTTCCCTGTAAACAGCAATGACGATAGCATTTAAATAGTAACCACAAATGGTACCAATAGTAACAGGTAATAACAATAAATATCACTTCTTTTTTTTTTTATAACTATGACTGCATTTTATTTTAAAGTAACAGCTACTTGAAAAGCTCAGATGCTTAGGCTTGCACTTTTCAGTTACGAGATATTCTTAATTTTCTTTTTAATAAGTTTTATGCATAACTTTAATTAAAACATATAGTCTCTTGATTTTTTTTTTGTTTCACTTTTGGCCATTCATTCTTGTTTTACACAGGTTTAAACATAGTAAGAATATTGTCTGCCAGTGGCAAAGCTTGTGCATTTTGCACTTGGAAAAAGCACATAACTATCACTTAGGTGATGAATATTTTAGCAGAGGAGCTGGCATTGAACAAGATGATGCTATTTTCCTTTTATACCACTGAGGTCTAAAAAAAGTTGCTTCGCTGTGGTAATTGCAGTACGGGTGGTGAAAATCTCTAATGCAGTGCACTTGTTTTGTGGATGGTACTGTGGCCGAAAAGTATATTTAGGTAGCACTGGTGAAGGGCTTGTGGAAAAGTAGTATTAATTTGTATTACAATAGCTTTTAGGTTTGGGTCTATTGTGTCAACTGCTACACAGAGAGAGAGAGAGAGAGAGACTGAGAGGTTGAGACTCTCCATTCAGCCAGACAAAAGATGTGTATCCCTACTTTACAGGCAAGGAAGCATGGTATTCACTGGGCTCCCGAGAGAGAGAATGCTGCCTCCTGATTCCTAGCCCACTAGATTCCTAGCCTTCACTAACTGTGTTGGGCAAGTGTTGGGCATGATCTCACAGACAAACTGTTCACTAGTTGAAAAATCATGTTTATATAATCTGGACTGATAAGCGAATACACAGAGAAATCCGAAAACTTTCTCAGAGAAACAGTAATTTAAGATGAATACACATACAGTTTTTCTTAGATGTTAGAGGGGAAAGGGTTAAAATATCTGCAGATTAAAAAAATTATTTTGATTGTCTTTAAATGAAACTGTTGATGCTTCATTTTGCCGAGCAAACTGCAAAAATACCCACTGAACCTAAAAGAAACAAAACCCAAAAGTGTTTTAGCCTTGATTCACAAAGCCATCCTCCCCTATGGATATGATGGAAAGAGTTTCTCCGAAGCTCTAACGTTTCTGCTCAAGTCATTAATAGGAATGACTGTGAACTCTAATGAAGCTGTGATTCAGAGCACTTGAGTTCTGCACATTTCCATAAGGTCCCAGGAACACTGGTATTAGATGCCTAAAGTAAATAGTGCAGATACATCCTTTTGCCCTTGAATTTGATGTGAATTCAGTACTGCAACCTAATGTCAAGAGCTGGGAACATAAGCTTACTTCCACTTGAAAAAGGAACCAGTGAAATCCTATTATAGGTCTACTAAGGCAGCAAGGAACAGGATACATTTGTCTCAGTGGCAATTAAACCCCCACTAAGTAAATTGAAAAGAAATTTGCCTTTTAAATTATGAAATAAAACTCCATTGCACCCAAATTTTATTTTAAATGGTAAAAATTGGTTTAAAGGTATCTTAAACCCTTGCAAATTAGCCTTTTATAAAAGAGTATTTGCTGGTATTTTCAAATACACGTGTCTAACTTTGCATTCTGTATTATGAGGCTTGTCCACCCTTAAGAATCTAGAAAAGTGGTTTGTTATCAATCAGAAAACTGCTGGGTGAGAGTAAATGGGATTCAAATATGCAAGTGTGTCAATGCCAATTTATTTCTGTGGAATTAGCAGCAGAAAAGCTAAAAAGAGTAGCGCTTAAGAAATGTCTCATGTGCCTTATGAGTAAAATAATTTCTTCATTGTCCAGGAAAAGTGCAGAATGGTATAATCTGTTAATAATGAGAAAAAAACCAGAATATGTAGGCCACAGGGAACATGCCAGAGGGACTCTTCTTAGATAACAAGAACAGTGGTACTTGATCAGAGTACATGCCTGTCTTGCTGTAATAGCTGTCTCCAGTAATAGCCTTAAGTACCTAGGGAAGAGGAAAAGCAGGGCAGGCACACGTGATACTTCCTTGCACTGTTTCCAGCTCAGGGGGATTTCCCAAGCCTGGTGTGGTTTGTCTGCTTTGTAGCCATTAGTGGATCCCTCTTACACACACTCGTCTACCTTGAATGCATGCAGGCACTTTAAAAGGAGCCCTTCAGGACTGCAGCCTCTTGTCTCAAGAACTGCAACATCCTGTTTGTCTCATCCTGGCTCCTGCTCCCTCCATTTGGTGGCCTCTTGTTCCCAGTGGGCAAGAGAAAGAGAACTGTTGGTTCGTGTGCACTCTAACACATTCTTCCTTCATTATACCTGCACAGTAGATCTGCACAGCCCCTTCCATTCCAATCTTGCTGCATCCGTCTGGTCCAGCTTTGGCATGGGCAGCTCCTGGCTGGAACAAGTCAAGAAACCTGGGGGCCGGCAGGAGGTGCAGAGCCCTTCATGCTGGTGTCTGTGAGAAAGCCACGAGAAATAGTGGGAGTTTGCCTGCTCGAAGATTACATGGTATTATGTGTTTAAAATGTAGTGAGGGAAACACACAAAATATGAAGCATAAGAGAGATTTCTGAATATTTAAAGTGGGGCTTGTTTAGTAAAAGCATCAAATATGTTTCAAAGTAAATATTGAATGTAGCTGAAAAAAAATTCTGTGACTATCTTTCCCTCTGTCCAAACAGACTAATTGACATAAAGTTTGGTTTCATGTAGGTGGGTTGCTATTAAGCCGCTAGTAAGAATTACTTCTGTTGCATTTGGTAAGACAAAAAGTTCAGTTTTTCTCCCTGACTTAAAAGATACAGTGATGGTTTCTGTCCAATGACAGGGAACAAGCAGACCTACTGCTTTGGCCCTCTCTCTGTCTTTGCAGCTGGTAATTCTTCCTTCCAGCATGCTATGCTGCCTAACAATTGCGTATCTGGTGTTATGGTCTTATTTGCAAGATCAGCAAACCATTTTCTGCAATTTACTTTACAGTTCTGTTGCTTTCCTGAGACATTAAGTTGGTACAAGTGTGAGGTGAGGCAGGAGGAAGCAGACTCAGTATCAAAGCTTCAGCTCTGTGCTGAGATGAGGTGGAAAAAACAAGTAGCAGACTTGTCAGCTGTGTCAGGATGTCTGAATAAGAGGGATGGAAATGTGTTGTTAAAACTGATGCATTGGGGTGTTGATCAATCCCTTTTTGAATTACCGAAATGAATTTCAATTATCCTTTTACAGTTTAGGTCCTGTGTTGCAAATTTTTAGAAGCATACTTACTTTTACTCCATAAAGATGATTTGATGTGACATCAGTGTGGTTCTTTAATCAAAGATAGCAGAGCTGTCTTTCTATGAAATAAAATCATAGGATGGAAAATGAATGGAGCCATGTTCTGCATGTAGTAGTACCTTGTGTTACAGAATATTAGGGCCTCTGTCACGGCCCTAATCAGTTCTGAAGAAAGGAATTACAGAAGTGAACTGAAAAATAAAAGATTAAAATTGTCATTTTCTTTTTTTTTTTTAAGAATCACATCTAAACTATACATTTCTGATCAAATAAAAACAGTTATGGGATTAATCCAACACTACTGCTATCAGTGCATCTTTATGTTGAATTTAGCAGGATTAAACACATAACCACTGAAGTTTTTGTTTAGTTTCCAAGAGTTTTTCTACTCATGCTATTCTGCTGGAGGGTATTGATTTAGTTAGGTGTAATAGGTTACAATAAACTATTACATTATGAGTTACCTATTTTAAAAGCAATAGATTTCATAAAGGATATAAAAATCCTTTTGCAAATAACTCATTTTTTGCACTGCTTGCATTATTTCCCCTGTTAGTCAGATCACAAAACAAGGCTGTGCTTCATAAATGTCAGTAGTGAAGTGAACTTCTGACTCCAGGAGGAACGAGTCTCGTGCAAGAGCTGTATTCTCAGCTGGCGTTCAGAAGTAGCAGGTGTCCTAAAGCAGACAGTATGGCTATGATGCGAGGAAACTCTTCATCCTTAGCAGAGGAAAAGTCTGTTTTCTATGCATACCTAAGAAAGAATAAATTAAAATTTATGCTGGAGACTGATGCAGATGCTCTTTGTCCAATGAAGGCCTTTTGACACAATCTCTAGTATTACTGAACAGTTTTGTTAACAGCTTCAAGGGAAAAAAGCGCAGTGGGGCTTCACATTGGAGCCATTTGGATTTCTGGTTTTCAGCAGTGACAGGTGTGCCTGCAAGTCTGGTTGGCTACAGTCTGGCATTAAATGGACTAATTTTCAGAAGGAGAGTGCTTAGTAATTTCTGAAAATTTTACCCCTTAAGCAGAACCCAAGTTAGATCCTGGAATATTCACATCCATTTCTGAGAGCTGGCCTAAATAAAAAAGGAGCTGATCACTGTCTCAGTCAATGGAAATACATCTCATTACTAATGAATACTGCATCAGACTCAACGTGCCTACAGCAAGTGAATTCCTTCATCAAGAACAATTCACTTCATTCCATAAAAAGGACAGGGAACATTTGTGTTTTGAAGAATAGGTCGTACAAGTATATAGAGGTCCAAACCATTTTCTAGTGCTCTCTGACTTTCCCTCCTAATTTTTATTATGTAATTTTCAAGGCTATTAGGTGTGACTCAACTTGCTTTCCTTTCCTTTGCAACCACCTTCCAATTACAAAAATAAGCTGAAGTGGATAACAGCTCTGGCCTTTTGCTCCCAGCACTCTATTTCTACTCCAGTGTGTTGTTTTTATGGAATGACCTAGGTGGTCTCGGTTCACATCCCGGTTGACTGTAGACTGTATTATAAAATCACTGTGTACAGATTCAGTGGAATTGGCAGCCTTTGCTTGAAATAAATCCAGGGCCGAACAAGCATAAAGAATTAATTATTTCTTGCTTCTAGAGAGGGTCTCTTTGGGTCAGGGTTGAAAGCATTGGCAGGCCAGTGTAGGGAAGCTTCCACTCCAGCTGCCTGCATTGAAATTAGGCTCTCGATAAATAGAGGACTACAGTTTTCAGAACTGCCAACTCCTTAACCTTCATTAGCACAAATATTTGCTCAGGGTTTTATGAATGTTGTATTTTCAGTGTGTACTGTTATATTTTGTTCCTAGAATGATCTCTTCAGGACAAAAAATTAGGGAGCCGTCTTTTTCTTTAATGGAGATGTAGCAGCATAAGCAAGGTGTACAAGATTCTGCAATTTTCCCAGAGCAGTTTCTGTAAATTTCTCAAAGCATTTCCTCTTGTCTATGGGTGTTGGGTTATATGATAAAGAGGTAGCATGAATTTTTCCTTCGTAAAATAAGCAGGAGGCCCACAGGGACTCATAACTTGACTTCAAAAAACTGCTTTCTTAAGCCACTCCTTATGGCAAACTAGGAATCCCTGGAGAGGTGGGTTAGTTTGTGGTCTTGGCAGGGTTTTCTTCTGGCCCACCAGGTCTGGTGCAAGCACAGGTAGTCCTAGACATAAATAACACTGATTTTAATGAAAAAGATTTATGTGGTCATAAAGGAAAAATTTCCCAGTGAGCCAGTTCTATACATACCTAAATACCTAGACACGTATGTACAGAAAAACAGTGTCATTTTTTCTAGTATTATTCCACCACATTGACAAGAGATGACTTTAGATAAAGTTCTCACCACCATGTGCATTGCTGGAAGTTTCTAACTAGATGCACATAAATTAAAGAAGAAATGGGAAGTGACTATCACACAAATAGATACGGCATAGGAAAGAACTTTTCTTCCCCAAAACAATATTTTGGTTTTGGACAACAGTTCTCGCTGTTGCCTGGTTGTGAACCCAGTGCAGCATCAGGCGTAGGGAAGTGTGGATCTAATACGTAAGTTAGGATGATCTGTTGCAAATATATTTTTGCACCTGAGGATCTCTTCTAAGTCTGACTTTCATCACCTCACAAGCAGATTTTAATGATAGGCAAGGGGCACTGGAGCTCTGGCAGTGTGAGGGCATCCCCTTGCTCGCAGGAATGGGAGCTGACCAGAGTCAGATGTGAAAGCTCTCTCTATCCTTCTTTGAAGCAAAATACAGAGAGGGTTTAAAATAGTGAAAACCTAGTTATATTGAAATTTCAACAAATTTTGATACTGTGTTAAAGCCAAGGGTTTACCCAAGTGATGGAGTATTTCACAGTGGGATAGAGATACCTTATTAGAGCAGTAGGGCAGTCATAGCTGGGATCTCCTAATGGGGTAAGAAGCATGGGGATTGTCAGAAGACAGGATTTTTTCAGACTGACTTGATAGGAATGGAAAACAAAAATGTTGAAAGATAAATACGAACCGAGCACAGTTGTTCTGTGTTTGACTAGATGCACTGAGGGAAACAGTGGTTGTAGTGAGCAGGGGAATAAAGGATAATAAAATTGTTATCTCCAGTAGGGAGAAAAGAGGGATGGTAATAATTGTTCTTCAGGTGATTATATTTCAGTATCTCCTCCACACAGGTAACTTGGTGTATTTCATTACTTAATCTTTTTATAGTAAAAGCACATTGCTAAGGTGACAAAAATACAGGTGACAAATGTCACCAGCATGATCTTATCAGTAACATAACAAATGGCTGAGAATTTTATCATAAAAATTCTCAGAATTACTTTTCTAATGTTTAAAAAAGACATTTCACCAAACATAACATGGTTCATAGCTGCTGTGCTGGGAAGTAGGTATCTTTGAGAAAGCAAAATCCAGCAATGCAAGACCCAGTGTAACTTTGAAGCTTGAAACAGATGATCTTTAAAGAAGCCTTCCAATCTGTGTTATTTGATTATTTTACGAGAGCAAGACTTACTGTAATTGGTGTTCTGATGGTGTGAGAAGTATGCAGGTAGACAGGTGTGTAAAGTGGTTGGGTTGTTGTACTAGTGTGAAAGCAAACCAGTGAGAGACTCAAAATCAGAACTACAATTTAAGAGGAAAATTAAGATAAAGGCAATAATACAGAAACACTGGCTTAAACTGACAGAGTCAGAATACAACCTAAAACCCTGTCGGGCAGGGTGGTGGTAGCAGTCTGATTAAATGGTGGCTGCAATCCTCCTGAAGTGATAGATGTGGCTCAGTTGAAGCGGTGATCCTGTAGAAGCATGTCATACTGTGACATCCCCACAGGAAAAAATGGAATTTCTTACATTTAAGTGGAATTCCATGTATTTTGTTTCATGCCCGTTGCCTCTTGTCCCATCACAGGGCACCACTGAGTACAGAGTCTGGCTCCATCTTCTTTACTTCCCCTTTACTATCAGGTGTTTATACACGTTCCTGAGATCCCCTGAGCTTTCTGTTCTTGAGGCTAAATGATCCCAGCTGTGTTAGCTTCTCCTCACAGGCCAAATACTCTATCCCCTAAATCATACTGATATCTTTTCACTGGATTCTGGTGTGTCTGTGTTGAGCACTAGGTGCATAAACAAAGAATAAACTCAAATTTCCAATATTTTTACTTCAAGATGCTATCTCCAGGCTAAAAGAAACACTGCCATATCCTGAAAGCAAATTTACATGGACTTGGACAGGCCAGCATTTGGAAGGAGTTGTCTCACACCCCCAAAAATTTTCCCTAGTAATTACCAGAAAGACCATTTGTACTTTCAGATGCAGAACTGGTTGCTTACAAAATTATAGCGTCATTTCTGCTCACTACCATTTTGTGAACAACTTTAGTATTCCAGTATTTCAAGTTAAGCCTGTAAAGTAGACCTATTTCCTTGGCCTTTTTTCTCCATACTTTAATTTCGTTCTTGTTTTCTTTTCTGGTAAGCAGTTATTTTTAAATGGTTGCAAGAAAAAATTATATCATTTTTAGACCAAAATACCTTGGTTTATTTGAAAAAAAGGTTAGATGGATGTTTTTTATCATTTTTAGTAGACTCATTGCAGGGATTCCTTCCCTGGTTATAGGTGATAGATAATGAAAGGAAGTTGATATTGGTTGGTTTCAGTGGCCTGATTGTAATCCAGTGTTATCAGAAGTACTCTATCACACCTTGAATCTTGCAGTAGCAGAAAAGAAGAATTTCTCCAGTAGTTACAGCTCAGAGCCTTCACTCATAAGGTAAAGGCTGTTTGATTAATCCGTTTTTCAGTCCCTATCTACGTGCTCCATTAGAAGCCATATCTTCATGATTTATATTGCCACCATGGCTAGCACTCAGGTGTGAATTCTTTCTCACATACGCCCCAAATTCTTTTCATAAATAATGTGTAATTCCAGCTTAAAATTTGCTGTTTCAGCAAAATGCTTTTGCCAGCAAATTATCTCCGTGAAATTCATTGAAAGCATGCCTAAAAGGGAATGCAACATTCATGGTCATTTACTTTAAAATACAGATGTGCATTGGGCATTTAGAGCATTTTTAGAAGTGTCTATTGCATTGTAGCTCAGATCTTCAATCCTATGGAATTTTATAGCTGAGAACCAACATCTGTGTAGACCATACTGGTGATGATTCGTGGTAAGAACTGCACCATGTAATAGCAGGGTTTAGCCCTGAAAAGTACCAGCAAATTACACAACTATCTCATCTTCTAAACCACAGAGCAGTTATATGGTAAATACTCAGGGATCCGGTTGAGCATAATTATCAGGTGAGCTGCAAAGACGTGTAATTATTGTGAAGCCCTACCTGTGATATTCACTGGTGGAGTTACCACATAAGTCAGATATACTTCAGAGCTCTGTACTCATCCTGTCAGTGTAAAGTATTACATTAGTTTTTGTCATGCTTTTTCTCCCAGGATTCCCTTATTTGTTGAGTTTTCAGCTCGTGTTTCCCATTGCACCATTATTGGAGCTGCCCAGAGGAAGGGCTCAGCCCACTTCTCACGTGGGAGAGTCCTGAGGGAAGGGTCAGAAACCTTCCATACCATCCATCTTGCCTGTCCTCCACTTCCTTCAGCATGCAGGTAGTTTTAATCACTTTGTTTTCTCAGGTATCATATGCTCCTGGCCTGCAGCCCCTGTGGACAGCAGCCAGCTGAACCAGCAAACCTTCAGTACTGCACTTCCAGCTTTGTACAGGGCAGCTCGTGAAGAAAACCTGCTTGTTCTAGTAAAGTGCAGTTCTAAAAGCTGAAGAAAAGTTCTACATACCTCCAAAAGGAAAGGCAACAGCTTGAAGAGATAATTGATACCTGTATTTCTTGGTCCTTGCGTAGGCTGGTGTGAACACCTAAAGGTGAAGCACAGCCATGGCATAAATTGTCACCAGTGATCCTGGTGGCAGGGAAGACTAAGAATAGTAGGATGAAAGTATTTAAAGTCTGGGAGGAAACATTGGTAGATGCTCCAAATGTAGTTGTAGCACTTTTTGAATTAAATAGATGTCAGCTTTTCTGCTGTATTTTGTAATTTGTATCTCTAGGTGCAAAGTCTTCTGCTAAGGGGCTTTTTTTCTTCAGTGTTTTACAGTGCACAGGACAAGAACATCATAGTTTATCTGAAGTGAAGCAGAGTAGCCTGGATGCTGGACACTTCTTTTGTTTGTTTTGGGTTTTTCTAAAAAAAACCACAACAACTACAGTCCTTTGAAACAAATAATGTTTTCTTTGGTCATCCTGTACTAGACTGTTGTCTTAGTCAGACACTTGAATACAGATCGACATGCACTTTTTCTAGTCTCTTAGTCATGGGAATGTTCAGTCATATTTTCTCAAAATGATGTCCAAGACTTTTCTGCCTCTTTATGGTATTAAAAGTGTGTTAGATGACATGGACTTATTGGAGCAGGTCCGGAGGGAGGCCACAAAAATGATTAGAGGGATGGAACACCTCTCTGTGAAGACAGGATGAGAGAGTTGGGGTTGTTCAGCCTGGAGAAGAGAAGGCTCTGAGGCGACCTTATTGCAGCATTTCAGTACTTAAAGGGGTGGTTACAAGAAGGACCAATTTTTTAGCAGGGCTTGTTGCCATAGGACGAGAGGTAATGGTTATGAACTAATAGATTCAGACTAGGTATGAGGAAGACTTTTTGTGTGAGACATAAAACTGACGTGATAGAAGACTGTTCTCCAGCACAGTGAACATATTCAATCATCTTTCAAAATATATTCATCTGACATCACGTTGGCAAAGTTGTAGTCCGCCGACAAACTCTCTTTAAAAGGCTGAGGGAATTGAGGCATAGGGATATTGTTGCTGCATTTAATGTCACGTGTCCAGAAGTCAGATAAATTCTGACTTGTAGGGGAGTTTTTTTCTTTCCCTTAACCATGCAGGGAGAAAAGAGAGACTACATTCCTTCAACAGACAGAAACTATTTGAGATGGATTGTAAAAGTACAGACTTCCCACTTTCACATCCCTTAGTTTCTTTGGAGTCACTACTGTAATCTAAGTAGTCTCAAATTTGGGTTTACTGTTTGTTCATGTAAAATGCAGTTGGTTTAGAGATTTCTGGGAAGCAATGTTTTTGCTGTGAGAAGTAGAAATTAAAATCACTGACTTAACTGGCCTTACTGTGAAAACAATGCTATTTAACTTTCTTCAAACTTCTTTATTATCCTTGGAATCAAGGAATTGCAGAATGGCTCAGGCTGGAGGGGACCACAGAGGTTCATCTGGTCCAAGCCTCACCTCAAACACGGCCAGCCCAGAGCACAGGGCACGGGATTGTGTCCAGATGGTTCTGGAATATCCCCAGTGAGGAGACTCCACACCCTCTCTGATCTCTGTTCAGTGCTCAGTTCTGCACAGGAAAGAAGTTCTGCCTCCTGTTCAGGTGGAACTTCCTGGGCATCAGTTCCTGCCTGTTAAAAAACTTCTGAAGATATTGAAAACAGTCATAATTACAGAATTATTTCATTTGGAAAAGACCTCCAAGACCATCGAGTCCAACCTATGGTTGATCCCCACCTTATCAACCAACCCAGAGCACTGAGTGCCACGTCCAGTTGTTCTTGGACACCTGCAGTGATGGGAATTCCCCCACCTCCCTGGGCAGCCCCTTCCAGTGCCTGACAGCCCTTTCAGTGAAGAAATTCTTCCTGATGTCCAACCTGAACCTGCCCTGACGCAGCTTGGGGCCATTTCCTCTTGTCCTGTGCCTCCTCCTGGACTGCAGGGGGTCTTTTCTGCTCCCCATCCCTATCTACCAGCTCAGGCTACTGGTCACCCTGAAGATGACTGGTGTTACTATTAAAGACTGAGGCAAAGAAGGCAGTAAGTACCTCAGCCTTTTCCTTATCCTTGGTTTCCTCCTGCGTCTGATAAGAGAGGCAGATTTTCCTTGGCTCTCCTTTTGTTGTTGATGTATTTATAAAAAAACTTCTTATTAGCCTTCCCAATTAGTATCAATAAGCAATAAGCAACCTCAGTAATGCTAGAAAGCTCTGGCTAAATTAGGTATGTTTTCTGGTTTGGGTTTTCTATTTGACGCTATTCCTATAAAACTGATTCCTCATGTCGCTGCGTGACATAGGAATGCACATTAATTTATCCTTACTGCTAGAAAATGAAGTTTATCACTTGAGGCCTTTGACCTTGTCTGAGAGGATGAGAAATTACTTAACTTCCTCAGTTTTAGGCTCTGAAAAGTTGTTACAGAACCAAAGAAGTCAATATTAAAATAAATAGAGTACTTTCCATTGGTAACAAATCTGTCCACTACTTGTTTGTCTTGAAAAGATATCTATGCAGAAATGATCACTGAAAGGTAAGCTTTCACAATTTTTGCTGAATTAGCCATGCCAGGCAATCACAACCCCTGTTGTATAATTTTCAGTGACAACACCAAGAGTAATTTATCCAGAGTGACAATAAATGAATCTATTGTACATTCACAGTGAAGCAATAGCTGCAGTAATCATTCAGCAAGTGGTTTGCTTCATCTTAGAAGCAGGAACCTGTATAATTTTCTGTCCAAACAGGCAATTTCATTCAGAGGTCCTTTCATACACTTTCCTCGGGGACTTCTTCTAGGATGACTTGTCATCAAGGACTGCAAAATCATTTTTATTCTGACATTAGTGGCATAGTTCAACCAAGTCAATCAGAGTTTTCTTTTCTGTTCAAATGGAGACCCCTTCCTACCTGGTCTTTCATTAAGGAAATTAAGTGGTGGTTCTGTGCTGGGTAAGAAGATTGCCAGTGATTATTGTGTTGTACTGTCCCTTTTGGATCTGAAGGCTCTTGCAACATCATAAATTCCATGCAAAGAGCAATGACTTCTAAATTATCAATTTAAGCTTGCTCAACATTTCATCAAAAACCGCTCTTTGGTAGGAATGTATGTGCAAATGTCATCTTAGAAAAACACATTAGTGCAAAGCCTCTTACAAAGTACTGTTTATTTATAAGATTATGTGGGTTTACCTAACATTACTCTTAGATTCCTTATTATTTCCAAATTGCCGTCAGTAAAACTTGCATGCAAGAGAGAAGACCTGGAAGACAAGAGTCAGGGTCAAAAGTAACAGCAACTCTCTCAGTACTTATGAAATCTGGCAATTGCCATAGGGGAGGGAGAAAGTAGAGTGGCTGCCAGTAAGGGTTCATAACAGAAGGAAAATCTCTGTCCTTTCGTTCACACCGTGGAGTTGGAGATGGAAGTTTGGTGGCATCATTGTGGAGCAGCATGTTATAAATCATGCTGAATGGCTTCCTAGTGCTGGGAAGTTCACTGTTGTTAGACTGGGGTGGGACATACCCTCGTTAGCAGATGTGCCAGACCTATAAACCTGCATGTGTGACTTGTGAAGGCGAGGTCATGAAAGCAGTTTCACTGAAGAATTGCAGTCACAGGGGAAGAAGGCTTCCTGGAGCAGCTCTGAGGAGCTTAGGGAGTGCTGTCCCAGTTTTGCTTTCTGGCGCCTACCACTTGGCTGGTCTTCTTCATCACTTTTGGCAGAACAAGTTATACACAAAAAGGGAGCACTTCCAATCTGGTAAACACAAATCCTGAAGTATAATTGTGCTCTCTTCCTTGGCTGGCCAAGTGACGTAGGTGGAGCTCGTTGTGTGTATGCTGTGTTTAATTCAGATTATGGTACCCTGTAATTTTTAAGGATGTGGATTACCATCAAACTGGATTTTTAAATTTGAAGTCAGGCCCAAGTGTGTGTTCTTTGCCTCTTTCATTATTTCAGTGAGTGTAGAAAAAAGCCCATGAGTGATGCCTGAACCCAACAATACAACATCTGTTAAAATGACATACAGCCCACACCCTGTGGGAACTTTCCAGGTCTACAAATAATTCCAAGTTATGATAGTAACACAGCCACTTAGAAACATATTGTTAAACCCACAAAGAACTTCGCTTCGTGAGGACTCAAGAATGCTAAACTCATCCAGTATCTTACGTGGAGCCTGAAACTCCTGTTTGTATCACAGGTTGTTTGCCCAGTACTTTGCTTCTAAACATACAGAGTTTCCAGTGTTCTGCTTTGCTGGATATTGATAATGATGGCCCTTATGCCAATGGCAGAGAGGAATGCTTATGTTTTTTCGGTCTGATGTCACCCCACAAGCAGCCCGGGCACACAGAGCTGTGGTGAGAATGTAGTAGATGAAATCAATCCTTCCCACAAAACTGTGTTAGAGATCTTGGAAAGCATACATACTGGCAAGCCAAGAACTTTAGTGACATGTAAGCAATTGTCACATCATGTCGTGTCATGTCATTGAGGAGTATGGGAAAACTCAGTGGCACACCTTTTTCTGGTGAGCCTGAAGGCTCTAGACAATGACTGCTTCTGTCTGCTAGCCTTTCCACTTAGTACTCCATTATCCCACTTTTTCAGTGTTTTCTTCAGGGTTTTTTTCCTATTTTTCTAGGTGCAAGGAATGTAGCTTACTGGTCTATTCAGCACACTGACTTCCCTATTCCATATCCACTCTAGATCACTTCCAGCACTTCATTAAAAACAGCTTTGCTTTCCTTCCCGTTATGGGACTTGTCTTTCTTTCTGCAGCACGGACTGTTATCCTGTCTCCTGACTGCTCATATGCTGAGTGCCAGCATTATTGCTCATGTTCCCTACAGACCTCTGACTCAGTGACAATGACTGACTGGCCCTTCATGGCTGTCCAGCCTCCTTCAGCTCCTTATTTTGCCTCTAGGACCCAGCTCTCATCTGCTTTCTCCATCTGAGCAATGCCCACACACTTTAACAGCTTTCATTTTTCTCTCAGCCAAGGATCTGGCAAGTTTCTTAGCAGAGGTGTGTCACAAAAAGTCTACTGTGTTACCTCCGTGGTGATGAAAAAGCAGCTGTAAGACATACTTGCTAGCTTTTGTTTTGCGGGTTGTGGTCAAAAAATATGTCATTAAATCTTTTCAGTGCCATCTTTCAGAACATTTAAAAAATAATTTTGTGACCTAGGTGTAGGGCAAATACACCCATTCAAGTGGAAATTGTGTCCATGTAGAGGTGCATGCATCCTTGCAGAGGCCATAAAAAACTGAAGTTTTAATCAGGTTGTAGCATGTTGTAGTTTGCTTTATTTTTGTGATAGTCCAGCCACAGTAAAAATTTTATGAATTCTAAATAGGCACTATGGACTTTAGGGTTCATCTTCAGGTTTCTTTTCGGCAAACATTCCTAAGATGGAAAGATCTTTCTCTTTTGAGAAGCAGCATTAGTATTTAGAATATGTTAACATAGAGAAGTTTAATTTTTTACATCATTCCTTCTGTTTCTGCTTTAAAAATGGTACAATTGTACAGGATCAAATGGAGTAAATTCCATCTGAGGATTCAGGAGCCAGAAAAAAAGAATGATTTAGGTAATGCCTGATTATTGTAAAGAATTTAATTTTTTTTTCAATTACTGGTGGAGGAGAATAATATTGTAAGTACTGGCATATCTTTTAAAATGTCTCATCTCAGTAGCTTTCTTCTCTCTTCAGAATAAAAATTACAGAAGATTTTCTCAAAGATCTGTGTAAGAACAGTATCACATTGAAGTGACCCTTACGTGTTGCATGCATTCTGAGGTAACCTAAAAGCGATTAATACTAAGTGTCCTTTCAGTCACGGAGTTCAGCAGAGTTAGGAAACCGTTGCTTAATAAGACACATGTACACTTTTAATAGTTACTTCATAAATTAAGCATATAAACTTCCAGTGGCCTTGAAATGATCTCAGAGGAGTTCAAGAGGCTTTTACCAATTCATCAAAACAATTGGTTTGTTTTGTTGACAGCCGTGCAGGAGTGTTGATCTGAGGGACTGGTAAACTGGGAATTAGCGTTCAGCTTTCAGCCTATTGAGGCCAACTAGGAAATTACAAAAGCAGACATTTTCTTTCCAAGTCTCAGGCAAGTCAGAAGGGAAGGGAATCATAACATTTCCTTCCAGGAATTTGTCTTTTATTCCTTCGGCTTAAGAGATAAAGAGTGATGTTTGGATACTGAGAAACAGATTTCACTAATTGTTGTTTTCTGGGGAATTTGGTGAATAGCCCCCTAGATAAGCTGGGTTAGGCCATCAGCTGCTGTATTAAAGCCTTTCTACAGAGCTTTCTAAACAATTCCTGAATGTGTTGAAATCTAGAAAGAATGTGGAAGCTCTTTTTCCATTAAAGAGAACCCAGTCAGTGTTAGCATTTAAACTGAAGTGAATAGCGGAATACTTTAAAATATTGCGGAAGCTCTAAACAGAAAGGAAAATAATTGGTTCCCGCCATCTCCGTATGTTGTTCCTCTTTACTGGGTCACAATTCCTATAGGATTTCCACAGTAATAAGTGGAGAGCTGAAGGAGCTATCCAAAATGAGCAAGCGATCTCTCTCTCTTTAGAGGTAGAGAGAAAAGCAGTGGGAAATCAAAGGACAGTGTAAGACCATGTGTGTAGGAAAAGATTAAAACATCTTGAATTCCCTTTCCTAACTAGCACGAACTTCCCATTGTAAATGTGGCCATGTGGCTAACTTCTTGTCTTTTACTCATAGACCACTCTGATTCAGCTCAAGAGCTTGGAATTGCATCATCTTAGTAAATTCATGTTACTGCTTTAAATCTGATTGGTTTTCTGCTATGTATCTTTGTTGTCATTAACCCTACTAGCCCTTGATCTAACTTTGTGGGACATAGACATTCCTCATCTCCAACTCACATAATTCCTTTCTTCCTTTCCTCCACACTTTTCTCTTACACGTGTTCCTTTTACCACCTAGAGGCAAGAAGGAAGCAGGAGATTTTTCACCCCTACCTTCAGCCTCTGACCCTAGTACAGGTGTATAAAGAAAGGTCCAAAAGATATAAACAAGCCAGTGCACAGTACATTGACCTTTCCTTTATGTAGAAAACTCCGAGCAGCACGTTCAGGGCTCCCATTTGCACATCACCATCAGAGCCAGGACAGAAGTGTAATGTTTCAGAAGGGCTTCCTAGTTATTTGCTATATGACTCTTAAAAGTCCCTGCAGTCAAACCTTGCTTTGGTAAAGGTTCCATTATTTATGAACTGACTTCGTGTAGGAACTCTATCTACCATTTTGCTTTGGCCATTGAGGTTTTAAACTGAACAGTGTTTTCCAACTGTTTGGTAACACATCTAGTGTTGCAATCCTGTTTCCCCCGTTTGTGCAGAATCAGAATAGCTTCCTGTTATTATGTGACTTTAAAAGCCCAAGTTTCCCACTATAGACAACTTTAACCTGCTGGCTTGAAATTTATATTGATTCTGTCACTAGTCTAGTTGCTTTTGTTATGAGTCTTTTAGGTGAATGAGCAGGGTTCTGTAAATTTAATTGCAGCAGATGTTTCTCTGGGTTTTCTCTCTCTCATTTCACTCTGGATTTTAGTTGGTTTTCCTTGGAAAGGTACATGAAAGGGAAATCCTTGTATAGTCAAATGTTTGTTTTACCATCTAAAGCTTGCAAAGGGTCCTTAGCCTGGGCTGATTTCTTCTTGAAGAGCTGTAATTATTCATGGAAAGGAAAAAAAAAGCCTTTGTCACTAATAGGCTTCTTGGTGCTTCTTGTAACAGTCTTTATTATTCCTTTCTACATAATTTTCTATTGATGAGGTGAATAAAGGCTTCCTCTGCTGTTGAGAAAGAAAAGGTAATTGTTCTTTTTTCACATTTACCAATGCTTGTTGCGTTCCTTATGTGTTTAAAGGACAAGGATGCAGAAAATGATGTTATTGATGGCATCACCATGGCAACAGTTCTTTGGAATAACACATTCTGGCATTGTTATTCTGCACACACAAAAAAAAGGGGACTTTCTTTTAAGCACAAACAGATTGTGCCCCTTTTAAATGCACCCATGAACTTTGCTTTTCTGAAGATTTACAGACTGGTTTGGGGCAGAAAGGATTCTGACATCATTTACCTCTCTGTGTACATCACATTATGGTGTTAAAAAAAAAAAACCACTTTGAAAAAGCCAATGGTTTAAAGAGACACAGTATGGGAAGGATACATAAACATTTCTTTGATCAGAAAGGCAAAAAAAACTTGAAAGAATTTTGAAATTTATGAGCTCTAGCACCAGACTCACTAAATAATCAATCAAGAGACAGAGGAAACTGGAAGACCCAAACACTCTGAGCTTATTAAAGTAGTTACTTAGTTATGACAGAACTCCAGATAACATTGCTTTTACCCCAGACACTACACACATCTTAACACACTTTGATAGGAAATCAAATTGCTTCCTCACAAGGCAGTTTGCAAACATATATTTTGGCTTTCGTATTCCATCTTCCATTGTCCTCGGGTATGTAAAATCCTGCTATATTAGCATTTAGAAGCGATAGCATTTTCTAAGGCACAGTATAATTTTATTGTTTTGACTCCACTGCAGTTCTGAAATGGGTTACTTTATTTCTCAGAGAGTCATCAGTGAAATATATCTGTGTTTTTGTAAGAAAGGGGAGGGGAATGTATTGAAATTCTGAATGTTTGAAATCCATTCTGCTCTCTGTGGTGCTTTTTCTGGCACCCAAGTGCACACCTTCCTGTTCGACTTCCCCAAGGAACAAACTATCTCCTGCATGCCAATGGTGCATGGCAGTGGGGACTTGAACACTTTGCACCTAAAAAGAACTTGTGTTGTGTGTAAATGTAGCACTTAAGTATACCCACAGTCTTTTTTTTGAGAGAAACTGTAGTTGACTCTCTGGCTCCAAAAACACTGTTAAAATTTTGGTTCTAAGTTGCGTGTGACTTTTCTGGAAGTCACCACAGCTGGTAGAAATCAGCTGTTTGGTTGTTGGACAATAACTTTGACCGCTGGATTTTTCTGCTCTCAAAATCTTAATGAAAATGTGAAGCTCTGGGGACTATAGCACAGCTACAATTGGACGTTGCTTCACATTCAGCTTTCCAGAGCTGAAGTGACACCCGAAAAACTGAACAGGAAGCTGGAAACTCTATTGCTTTATCCTTTATCTTTGACAAATGTAACCACCTTAGTGCTACATGGTCCTTTCTGCAGGGGGGCAAGTTGAGGAATTCCTTAACACCCCAGTCAGTGTTTTTTTTATTTTATAAGGAACAAAGTGACAGAATGAGCTTTAGATCTTGGTTGTGTTTAGCCCTACTACAAAAATGATAATCCTGATGTAAGAATATTATTTGATCTGTGCTCTGTATTTACCTGGAGAAGAGTGAACAGCCTTCATTCCTTGCACAAAGTATTTTTGAGTTTAAATCAGTTATAAATGCATTAGTACATATAGAATCCCATATAATTATGAATATTCATTATATATAAAAATTGCTACATATATATAATGCTGCATACATCTATTACAGTACATATTATATATGGATACATATATTATAATGTCATGTATCATTTTGCTAATTACATGATGTTGCAAGAAGTTGTGAAGTTGTCCTGGGAAGAGTTTGAGATGTGAAGGAGTTCCTGCAAATCAAAGTGTTGTTGAAATATTTACTGTTATTCTGTCTATCTGAATATACTCTATGTGTTTGAAAAAGTGCCCTAGAAATATTTACCTTTAAAGTATTTTATTAGAAATATTTCTAGAAACCAAGTGTGTCTCATGTCGGTTGTGCAGATTGCAGAAGAAGGAAAAAATTGCAAGATTTTAGTTGGGTTTTTTTAGTCCTATCCACCCATCTCTTGCTGTACCTTTACACAAGTGATACCATAGTGATTAAATTTTTGCTTAGAACTTGTTCAAAACCTTCTCGTGAATCAGTAATGAAAAGCCATCTTTTCAATTAAGTTTTAAATTTATGTTTGTGAAAAGTGTCTGCTCTCTGAGATTATTTTAAGTCTTTTTATTGGAGACCTAAAAATTTGCTACATCTTTGTGAGACGTTTCACTTGGTAGAGGTGGTGAATATTTGATTAAATACTGAATTTTCCTGTAACCAGGAAGGGATAAAACATTTTCTTGCCATTGTCTGATCTTCTGCTTTACAGTTTTCCCATGTTTTGAACAGGTACTGAGAGAGAGACTTTAGAAAAGAGTGAGACAAGTTTTCCTAGCTCTAGGATGCTAAGAGGCCCAAAGACCTCATAGGAATATTAAAAAAAACCCTGCAAGTTTCTTATTCTTGTGCCAGCTCAGGATTTCTTTGTGTTTCCTGAAGTCCTGCCGTTGTGAGAGAGTGTTTTGAGATCCCAGAGTGGGCTGAGGTGTGGCAGGGTGGTTGTACCACCACCGCTGCCCAGCTGAAGGTGTTTGAGCTTGTGGTGATGTTGTCCTTCACTGGCTCTGCCGTAGCGCCACAGCTCTGGTGCTCAGGATACCCAAACTACTCAAGGTTTATTAGCTCCCACCAAGGCACCAAGAAGTAGGAGAGCGGTGGTGAAGACTCAGATGCAGAGAGAAAGTGCATTTCTCTCCTCTGCCTCCTGCATGGCCTTGTCTGCCCTCAGGGTCACCTCCATCTGCCAAGGGACATCGTGTGGCAGCGACTCCCCGAAAACCTCCCTTTTCTTTTGCTTTGCTTTACTCCTTAAGGAATTGCTGTTTCAAGACGAAGCAAAATGAAAAGACGAAGCAAAAGGTTGTAATACTGACTGTGTTTTATTTCTCTTTCCTTTCTTGTCCTTACCTTTTTCTTCCCTTGCCATTTATTCCCCTTTAACATCAGATGCCAAGTCTGTACTGGCAGAGACTCACAGTTGATTCTGCCAGAGCAGCAGTGACACACAGGTTCTGGGCTATCTTGCAGATTTTTTTTTTTTTTTAGATAATCCATATTTATGTGTGAGAAGGTAACAGAGACTATTGGAAAGAGTTTCAGCAAGCCTCAGCTTCTCTTGGTAGCTCTGCAGTGTGGGAAGCAGACTGAGATTGCAAGCCTTCTTTCATGTGTTCACCAAAAAGCCATCATACAGTCACAAGCTGGTCACAACCAGCATGGGATGGATACCAGCCGGTCTTCTTTATTCTCTTCTTGGTCCCATGGGAATTGATTACATTTTCTGGCAATTATGGAATCTGTTTCCTTTCCCTACTTCCATGGTTTCTCTCTTAAACTTGGTCCGTTCATTCTCGTAGTTCTCCTGAAACTACAGCACCTTTGCAGAACTGCAGATCTGTGCTCTTACTGCTGACAGAATGAAGTTATATTTCTGATCCATGCCCATTTCTAAATCTCAAGACAAAAACCCTCTCCGTGTGGTTTCCTGGCTGCCACTCAGAGCAGGAACATCTTGTCAGAGATCAGACTGCAAGTCTGCCTGCTGAAGATGCTGGCCCTAAGCACATTTTAGATCCGAACTGAAAAGACATGTAATTGCTAAACAAACTTGAATTTGTTTATTTTATAATATACCAGCAGCTGTTTTCTTGTACTATGTCCAAGATCTCTGCAGACAACCTACTTAATAGTGTAGAATTCTGTTTCCTTGGTCAGTTCGCCTGCTTTATTTATTTTCTTTTCAACCTCTTTTGGGGTGAGTGGTAGTCACTGAAACAACAATTTCGTCCTAGAGCTTTAGGCAGAACCAAGCAACTTATTTCAGGAGTGAGGATTGAAAATAAATTTTGTGTTCATTAAGTTAACGATATGAAAAGCCTTCGATTTTTATATAGATGATTACATTTCCAGCATGCCCAATGTGAGGTTTCTCACTTAGCTCCGAAGGTCTGTTCCTAGATGGATGCTTTGTACCCATGGCATTGTGATCAGCTGAGGAAGGGCACCTGCCTTCAGTCAGTTTCACCCTCCGTTTTCTTGCTGAAGAGAGCAAATTTTGGTGGGGGTTTTGATCCTCAAGAAAGGACATTCTGTTGTGAGATGAAAACATCTTACTTCTCTCACTGGGGAGCAGAACTCACCCAGACACATCACCCAGACCCTCTTCACATCTGAGAATCAGGTTCTTATTAGGGAGCCGGAAGTGTCCAGAAGATCTGATGCAACTGTGCAGCATAAAGGTCAGATCCAGTCTGTTGGAAAACAATCCTTGGGTTTTATTGGTCCTAAGATCTGACCATGTATATTTGTTGACTTTAATTAGGTTGTTTAGCCAAATGCTGATTTTCATCACCCTTGAGATGCACACGAGATCCTGCAGTTAGAAGGCAAAGGCAGGAACACTCCCAGGTTTAGATGGGGAGCTGCTTTCCACAAGCCAGACAAGAAGTTAACAGTCTGTTTTTATATGACAAAAAATTAGATGCATAATGTACCATTTGGCTTAGAACAGCCATCTCACATTTTCACTAACATCATGTTCTTGTCTCCATCAGAAACCCGGTGTCTTTTGGTTGGCTCCCATTCCTCACAGAGTTAAGAACTCTGTGAAATGAGTTGTCTTTGTCAGTTTTCTCAATTGCCTGGTCATTGACCAGTGTGTTTCATTGTAGCACTGTAGTTTCTTATACAATTTTTAAAATGAGAACAAAAAAGAAATTCCTAGGATGTTAATGGTTTCAAAACAAGTAAAATGAGAATGCTTGTTTCCTCTTGTATTCTTTCCTCCCTCTGCTGCTGAAGATATGTCTGGTATCTTATACATGGTGCAACTTAATAAGAGATCTCACTGTGTACCTTGTGTTAAAATCAGCTTATCAACAAAAAAGGGAATGTGATTATGAAGTGATTTTGAGGATTGAGTGTAAATGATGCAGATGCTACTGGGCGTCAGTGTGTATGTATGGGTTAAGGTCAAGATTTCCTGTATTTTCTTAGCACATTCAAGCACATGTAGTCTGACAATATTCCGAAAGTTATTGATGCAATTTAAAGTAGTCTTTTTCAGATCGTGTTTGGAATCAGCGTGTTTATTTGAAAGTTATAAAAATAGCAGCAATATAAATACAGTATAAGTGAAATCATGGCAACATAGAGGATAATCTAAGCATATATGATGAGCCACACTGTAAAATAATTGCTACAAGTCCTAATTAAGATGAGAACAGTGTTAATGAGAAATAAAGGCTGATCCGTGCTTTAGTTGTCACAGTCAGCCTGATTTAAGCACTTTCAGGGCCATTGAGCTGAAAACATTTTTAGAGCATAGTACAATGGAGAGGCCATTATATCAGACTGAACATTTTGCAGAACAGCACTATTAAGAGGTTTGTGATAACTAGATGGCAGACTGGATTAATGCAGTAGACTCCCATCCAAATCTCTCCTAGGCCAGGAACAAAAATGAGTGTGGATTGTGGGTATACATAACAGTGGCTGTCACTCTCCCATGAACAATCTTTTGTAACTTAGAGTCAGAAAAAAATCCAGGAAGGCAATAAAAGAGAGTTTCTCAAGTCATATCTGAAATGCTGAGAGAGGATTTAGTTTAATTAGATTAGTGTTTTCCTTTCTTAAGTGACATTTCTCTTCCTGTTTATATTTTCCATTGGATTTTGTTTTGCTGTCTGTAAGGTGAATTTGCTGAGAATGTGTTTGTGTTTCAGAAGTTTATTTTACTGTCTGCCAGCACTGCCGAAGAGACACGCACCCGTTCTTGCGCTGGCTTTAGAGATTACCTTGAGTAGCAGCATATGGGATTAAGACACTGCTTTTATTAACAGCTAATATGTAAAACCTAGAACCTTTCAACACTGGACATTCTAGTATCATGCCAATGAAGTAAGGACTTTTTTTTTGGTGTACAGACTTCTGTCTTATCAACACTTACTCTTTCCCTTCATTTGGGAACCACAGTTTTTCACTTGACCCATAGTCCCCATCAGTTCTAGAAGCTGGGACACAGCGAGCACTGCAAAAATCAAGAGAAGCTGGGAACAGCTCCTTGTGTTCCAAACCAGAGTGAGGCAGATGTGCACACAATGGGAGAGAGAGGGGGGGGTCACAAGTTCTGTGAATAGTTCTGTAAATACCTTCTGGTTAGGGCTTGGATGGAATATCCATTGTCTGATACTTTGCCCAGGCTGTGCAACACACCGAGGTAAAACTGCTGTGGGCATAATTCTGTTCTGACTTGGGAGAGGCCTCAAAGAGTTCCACGGGTGATTTCCCTCTCTGTCCTGTTTCTGCACTGCATTAGTCAGCTCAAGGAAGGGGCACCATGAGAAGCACAGGGCACCTCTTGTTGCCAGGAGCCATCTGCTGAGTTGGGGCTGATGGTGATAAAGAGAGAAACTTCAAACACATAAATGAGCAGCAGAATCCCACGCACTTTTTCCATGATCGTGGGGATTTTTTATTTGAATGAGTAGTTTTCTACCCCTTTCTGCAAATGGAGCTCTTTGGCCTTGGTTGTGGCGGTGGGGCTGGAGCACACTGCCCACCTCCTCCTTGGGTCACCCGTTGTCCTGGGACTGAACACCAAGGCAGGCACTGAGAGGCTTAAATTCGCCTTTAACGTTAGGGAAGGTTTTCCCATGCTGTTAGTCACACTCTGCGCCCCTTATGGAAAAAGCATGTGCACATTAGGTGGCTGCTAAACGTTAAGTAAAATATTGCAAAGCTTTCCTTCTCAGGGGGCAGTAGTGAGGAGAAATGATAACTCAAACATCTCACTACTCCTGTGGCAGCAGTGTGAGCTCATCAGAGCAGTTCTTTACAACCAGCAGTGCACCTTCTGCCAGTATAGGAAAATACTGGAGGTGGTTTATGTATTTTTAGTTAATTTTAAAGTTGGGACTATGTTCTCCTGAGGAGAATACTGAACAAAGTCATTTTAGGAGTATTTTTCTCTCCTATTTGTATTCATTTGTGTAGAAACTAAGATTAGTCCTAGAAAGGTATTTAGCATATTTTTGTAATTTTAGTGCTGCATATCTATCATGAAAGATTCAGTATTGTCTGAAGAGTCAACTTGCAAAAAGTTAAACTTTATCAACGGTGATTCATAAATTATTTCTGTATGTAGACTGATACAGAAGACATCTGGACAAATACTGTATTTGCTGAAAAATTAGGATTTTGAATTATTAACACTATTTGCAAATTAACACAATTTTGGGTTAGATTGCATTTTTTAGCAAGGTAAAATACTAGTTTGCGGCAATCTTATTTCAGTAATTTTTTCAGGCTAAAAAGGTTTTGTTTAGGAATATTTTTGTAAATTAATTTTTAGGGATTTTGAAAAATACTGAAATAAAAATGAGAATTTTTGTTGTGCATGAACTCCTGCTCTTGACTGAAAAATAATGGTCTTTCATTTCAACAGTAAAAACCTTATATTTTCTAAAATAATGATTTTCAGGCTCAGGAGATTTCTATGGTGTTCTCTAGCTAAACATGGAACTGAAATGGTTTTTCTACAACTCTGATTAATACAATAGCTGAAATAATTAATACAGTAACTAAAATGTTATGTTCTTACACACAAATACCAGGATCACTTTTGTTTCTAAATGTAATGATTTTGATCTCCGATTTCTCCCAATATTTTTAGCAGTGCACAATTTCTGTCTTCGCATAAAGGCAGATATTCAGTATCTGCAAGTAAACACTGAAAAACCACTTGCTGGATTACACTTGTGGGCCATTAAATATCTGCTTTCATCTCTATAATTCCTCTCTTCTCAGAGCCTGGGCAGTGGGACTCAATCAGCCATGTGTTATCTTTCCCAGATCCCTTTCGGAGCATAGCGCAGTGCACAGGAATGCAGTTTGTCAAACACATTGTGTCTGAAATCCTTTGTTGGGAGAAGTGGAGAGAAAGAGATTATAAAATGCCTCAAACCCTTCAATAAGGCTATTCCCAGGTTTCTTGTATCTGTTCACCCAAACAAAGCGTTCATACCTCACTTTGATGTGTAGGATGGTGTATTATAGCATGTAGTATGTATTCTATCTCAGAACAGCATCTGTTGTCCAGGCTGCAGTTTACAAAGAATAACTTCCTTGGATATAGTAACTTACTATGTTTTGGCACGTTTTTAGGCTCAAGGACAACACAGAGAGGGATTTAGAAGAAATAAATATTTCTGTTGTCTATAATGTTGGTTTTCATATGTGGTGAGATTTAAGATCCTGGTGTGTTTTGGGGGAGAGGTGAATAAAAATACCCAATCAGACGGATGATGTGTGTTTTTCATTACTCTGCTAATACAAATCTCTCAGAGGTAAATGTGAGCAGTGTGAATAACTTCTTGAAGCTGTTAACTCCTGTCACCCTGAGGCAATCTCTGACTTCGGTAGCGTTTCCTCCTCAAAATTCTATACACAAAATATATTTACCTACAATACACTGGCACTGCAGGTTTAAGATGAACATTTTGCATTGGAGTAGTTTTGAGAAATTAGCCTGGAAAAGGTGGGAGTAGACACGTTGCAAAGTGCCAAATGAGTTGCAGAGTCCATGCTGATGTTGCTTTAAGCAGCGGTTTGGGCAACACACACAGTTTTCAGCATAGCAAGCTGAGTTACAATGTGAATTCTCTGCCAGTGTACTCTGAGAGAATTTGTCTCTCCTTTACAGGTCAGATATCCAAGGGGAAGTCTGGGAAGGCTTTGTAATGCAAATCTAGCTAGCCTTCGTTCACACAAGGAATGTTAGATGCTGACCCATAAGAGCTGAGTTCAAGATTCTGTGAATATGTGGGATTTGAATTAACACGGTAATGAAAGGCTCTAAGAGTATAAGGTGCATTCAGTATCTAAATCACTGACATGGTTTAGAAAGCTAAAATTGTCTCTGTGATGATTAAAAGAGAGATGGTTGATACTTTTCCTTGGCATAAACATTAGCAGGAATTCACCCATGGCACTTGGATGTTTGTTGAACAGCTGGTGTGTTTTGTTTAATAGAGTCAAAGAGAAAAGTGGTAGTAGGTTTGTTGGAGATGTGCTGTGTTTATGCTGGATGACAGAGAATTGAGATGTAAAACAAATAGCAAAGAAACAGATCCAAGCAAAAATGCTTAGTTATAATATTTGGCAGATTTTGTGTGTTAGAAAATATAAAGCACATTAACAGGCAAATAAAAATGCACCAGACAGTAACAGCCATTGAGTTTATACAAGAAACAAATAACTGTGAGATTACTTATTCACCTCTGTGGGACAGACAACTTCCTGGACTACCCTTTAAATCCGTGATATTTTCATGAAAGATTAGAATATAGATACAGAATAGAGAAATCCCAAGTTTTTACATGAAACAGAGACACACAGCAGTGCCCCAGAGTGTGTTTGTCTTTTATTACACTGTTTTGTTGACTATATGTCTCTTTTCAGCTCTATTCTTTTGTCTTGTGGAACACGGTCCAAATGAAAAATAAAAGCTACTGATAAAATTATTTGAGGACTGGATATGCATAATTATTTTGTAATTTTATTCCAATACTAATATTTTCTATTTTTCTTTCCTTTTCCACAGAGGGTATGAACTGTATGAACAAAGATCATGGGTGTGCACACATCTGCCGGGAGACACCCAAAGGTGGGGTTGCCTGTGAATGTAGACCTGGCTTTGAACTTGCCAAAAACCAGAAGGACTGCAAATGTAGGTAGATGAAGATTAAATTTCAAATGCCCCGAAATGTCTTGTTTTCTTCATTGTTGTTATGTTTCAGAAGAAGTTAACTTTGTTTTGGCCAAAGGTGATTTGTAATTTTAGTAATGAGGGTTTTTTTGCTGTAGAAGATGCATTTGGGGATGGATAAGAGGGATTGAATAATAGAATGTTGGCAGTGGCTCAGTTATCAAAACAATAACAACTTTTCTACTTTCCTATGAGTGCAGAAAAGTGAAGGATCAGTTTACTCCAGACTCTCCTTGTAAAGCGATACAAATAAAGCATGGTGGATTCTGACTTGCGATATTTTTGAGGTCCACAAAGGTGGATGCATTGCTAAGTCTACTAATGAATTTAGTGATAAACCCACTAGAGCTATAAAATTAAGAGTGTGAGTTCCAATTTTTTTTAAAAGACAGAAATTATTGCTCTAGTCTTGATTCCACTGCTCACAGCCTAGATTTATTACTTGGAAAACATGCAGCTGCATCGTATATACTGTTCTTCAGAGAAAAGCCCAGGGTGGTGTATTCTTGAAGCTGGGGTGCTAAAGATACAGATACTCATTAGCCCACAATATTAGAAATTGTTCTGTACAGGTTCAAACAATTAACCTCAGCATTGTCATCTGAAAACTTCAGAACTGAGTCTTCCTGGTGGCTTCAGTGAGTCTTAGATCTGAGTCCAGTAGCTTGCATTCCTACTTGGTAGCTTTGAGAGAGACAAAAAAAGTGCAATAAAACAACGTAAAATGTTTGCTGCTTTGCATAGGGCCAGTATTTTTGAGACAGTCTTTCTTACACTTCAGTTTTTTTCTTCCTGAGATCTCCACTATGTAAACACACATAGATGATAATAGTTCCCAAGTACAAAGTCAAAAGAATTACTTCTAAATGTCATAAAGAAATGCCACAGAGTAATGTACAGCCTGATTTCTGCTCAATATTAAAAGGCTACACATGGCCAAAGGCAAAAGCACAGAGAAAAACGCCTTTATGGTAATTTTCGTTCTCAGTGTTTATTAGAAGTGAATGTTGTGTGCTGTTAATTGGAGGGCAACATCAGCTACGTTGGTGAAGTGTGGGAGGATGTTTACTTTTGTTGTTATCATTTGATTCCTCAAGTTCTGATATTCTTTAAGAGTTTCAGTATCCTTTTTCATAGATGGTGGCAGGAGGATTAGAGCCTTTTCTGGAACATTATGTCTAAATGCCTTTTAATAGAGTAAAAGCTTCCATTTATTCTGTGCCCTCTGGTGTTCAAATTGTAGTTGGAAGTATAATGAATTTTTGGTGACAGACCTCTAAGTAGGAACGCTGAGTTTTCCAAGGCTACAGAGCTTACTTTGGAGTACACCAGCCTCTAAACCCACAGCACATTCTGCAAGTATGATCCAGAGTCTTATTTAAAATAGTTACTTCTAGTCCTTCCAAATGCAAAGAAGTATAGAGGTGTAGCCAGATAGCCTGGGACAATAATTGTGAGATTACAGCAGGGTATTTATGGAAGCCTGATTCCGAAACCAAATCTCAACTTTTAAAAAAACTTTTTTGCAGCTAACCATTTCAGTGGAATTGGCTTAAATCCTGAGCTGCAGTTTTGCAACTACTCAGTGCAGCTATGTTGAAGAGAGGGAAAAGACACCCTTCTTACTTGCCAGCCTGGACTGGGTCTGTAGCCCTCTATAACAGGGACTGTAGGGTCTGATACACCCTTGTAAAACCCTGTATCCCTATCAATTATGCTGGTTTATCGTGGTCCTCCAGGAGTCCGTGCCTTCCAGGGTTTGTCAGAGCTTGCTGCTCTGGTTTTCGTATGTGAACGAGTGACAGAGAGCATAGTACCTCATGGTACACCTAGTACCTCTCTAGGTGAATTTTTATCAGCCAGTTTGCAATTCAATCAGACCACTGAGAGAGGTTTTCAAATGTCTTGGCCCAAGGCCTTGAGTAATGATGCAAGCCTTCCTCAAAGGAAGATGTTAAAATAAGCTAGAAAGCAGAAACTCTTGGAGGAAGGCTCCATGCTTTTTATGCATGCATCACACGGTTGTCATTACATGCTAGTTACAGAAGCACATACCATCTTATCATTTACCATGACGTGCTGATAAGGCAGCCACTCTTGCTTCATTCAGTGCCCATGATGGTCAGTGCTCATTAAACAGGCTTGTGCTCAGTAGCTTCCTCTCCGTAATTTAGTGTTGTGCCTTTCCTGCTGCACAGTATTTAAGCGCTATTGTGAACATAAAATTTTTTATCTCCTCATGGATTTTCCCATGATACTCATTAGTGTAATATCAAAGTGCTTTTTTCAAAACATTCTTGTCAAGTTAAAAAGTACTGGTTTGCCTATCTTACAAAAGAGAAATGAACATAAAAATATTAATGTCAAAGTCATTTAGTAGTGATAGGTAATTAACAAGAGCCGCACAGAACCCAGCTAAGCATTTATAGCACATTAATATGATCCAAGCCAAACTCCTGATGGCTCCAGCTGTAGTTGCAAATGCCATAGAGAAAGGAATAGATCAGTAACCTGTAATAGAAGAGATTCAAGTCACTTACCAAGCTCTAAGTAGGAATTGCACAGCGAAGGCGGAAATAGGTTAGAGTCTTTAGGGCTCTTTTCACTGTGTGAACAAGACCATTCTTTCTTGGCAGTCCATTTCTGAGTTGCTACTCACTCTGCAGCAGAGGAGAAAAGATTCCCAGCTGTTTCCACAGCCCTCACTTTCCCCAGGTCCACTCTGCACTAAATGGGACAGGAGTGTTTTCTGCATTTGTCATTAAGGAGAGTTATCATGGCACAATAGGTCTGTGTACAACAAGTCTGGTATTTTGTAGCTTTTGGTTGCTTAAGATTGCAGCCTTAATGGTTTCTTAGTGTAAATTTTAAGTATGCAATTTCTAGTTGCCCCACATGCTAAGAAAACACAGAAGTGCTGAGGCTGAAAGGGACCTCAGGAGACCATCTAGAAATACACCAAGCAGAATCGCACAGATCCATGTGTGATCCCTCAGATGAGCTGCATCCTTTAGATCCAAAGCATCGGTAAACTTCAGCTTCTGGGAGTTTACTGCTACTCCTGTAAACTACTTTAATGGCCTCTGGTGTACAAAAGCCCAGAAGAAGATTATGCTTTGTCAGTAATTTCATAGATACTTGCCGGCAGCAGAAAGAAAAGACTTCAGAACAGTGAATTTGGCTCCAGATTATGTTGAAAAAAATATGGGAATTTACCTCTTCTGTCTACATCTGTATCCATGATAGATACTAAGATCCTGCTCCTGGGCACGATTGCATTAGAAGTTTTTGATAAACTGGAGATATTTTCCCCAAATATGAACAAACCAAGACGTTTTATGTTCATCTCTTTCTTAGCTGGAAGCTTAAAAATAAGAGGAAATCTAAAGCAGATTCACATACCTGCAAGTTGCAACCTGAGAGAGTTATAAACAAGTAAAAGCTGAATCTTTTAATGAAAAATGCTGAAGGACCCTACCTACAGCTGTTTCTATCTGCCTCCTTGGGTAATAATGATTTAAGTGAGCAGGAAGGCTAGTGCAAAGTAATTCTAAGAATCCTGTCTAGCACTTTTACAATAAAATGCCAACCTACCTATGCCAAGTGGCAGCTTTTCAGCTCCTGCTGACAGTGTCCTCATGCAACTATTTGCTATCAGTACGAAGATCCCCAGAATGTTAAAAACATAAAGCCGTACTAGAATAAATCATGAAGGGAATGTTGCATGCACAGCTTTATCACATGGAGGTGCCCATATATTTATGTAAATTATATATTTAATGGCCAGTTTAGTTAAGAAACAGTGCAGTTTTTAAGTTATCTGGAATGACAGTATGCTCATTTGAGAAGTCTGTTCTACAAAAGCAAAAGATCTGTCCTGTGACAAATTCTGTGGCATCCGAGCCATAGCGTATATTTCAGTCCACATGTGGACAAGATCAGGACACTGTTTCTTGGCCAATTTTTTAAGTTACCCAGTAATAAATGCTAGATTAAATAATTGGCCATATGTTTTCAAGTACTTCTTGTCATGGGCATGTAAGATGGAAGAACCAGAAAAAGGGTTCTGTGAAACTTCAGAGAAGCACTGAAAACAGGATTTAGGCTGTAGAGTGAGGCTGAATTCTGATATTTTCTGTCTTCTGGGGAGTTTAGCATGGATTATCAATATCCGTACTTAGTGGAATATGTACATTAAAATCCTTTCTGTTCTTTAAGATGTCATTTCTCCTTCAGACAGTCATTTCTCATTTTTCATAATCCAAATGTCATTTCTAGACTAGTCCGTATATTCTTCTGGGTGTAAGCACTGGCCCACATACCAAGCTGTGTCTCAGGACTGTATGGCTCAGCCCAGTCAAACTGAATAGATGCTGCTGGTTCCAGTGTGGGCAGGTAGACAGATAGGGCCATTATGCCAGCTGCCAGGGCCTGGAAGGTGTCTGTCCACCCTAGGACCCTGAGCATTGCAGTAAGTGAAAAGAATTCATCTGGTTTGAAGGCACTTTGAAGCCCCAGTGTCAGCCCTAAAGCTCTTTATCCATATGGAAGAGTGCTGGGAGACCAGACTGGTGACTGGACGTGTCCCACAGAGGGGGTGTGTCCTTGTAGGGCTTCTCTGCTGTTGTACAGGGTATTTCTCCCACTAGGGGAAAGAGCCCAGCATTTTGACTGCGCTTAAGACATATGCAAATTCTGAAGCTCTGTCGAAAGACGGTGTTACTCTGGTTTTAAATCTGCCATGTGGGGATAAATATGTCTGAGTTCTAACAGATAGGTGAATATTCTCCTTCGGTTAAAAAAAACCCCAATTTATTATTTTCCATCCCTTTCATTTTAACATGATTTATGATATTTTAAGGTGATCTTTGTCTGTTGGAATTTACTCTTTTGCCTGTTTGCGTCTTTAATGTCACAGACTCTGAGCACACAGTTGTTTGCATAGCTGCAGAGTCTCAATTTATCAGAAATTATTTTAAAAGAACACTTCATGAATTCTCATCAATATTGCTTTAATTCTTTCTGACAAAAATGGAGTAGATCTGGATGTCCATTTGCTTTTAAATAATTATGATTTTCTTCCTCTAAGCAAGGGAAACTTCCCACTGTGTCACTGCCACAGAATGAGGGCTGGAACAAAATTGAAATGACATATTTTACAACTGGATTTTGTACCAATTTCACCTGTAGAGCTGTCAAGCTTCAGAATGTTGACTCAAGTTACTTTAAATAAATAAATAAACTGTAGTCTAGACAGAAATTCAAATCCTTCAAAAACATTATTTACTAATGTTTCTAGGAGACAGGAAAAGGAACTGACCTACATGTGCATTCATGGACTGGATAGAATGGGAACCAGTAATTTTAATATGCAGGGAAACTGTAAAAGTGTGTGATTCTGCAGGATGTGCTATAAATGCCATCAGTCTAGTGAGATTTTTTCATAGACAAATATAGTAAGGAAAAGTTCCTCATATTACGTGGGTCAGAGCAAGCGTGTTAAGATATTTTCATCTCTGCCAGCAGAGGCTTTCAGCGAGGAATGCCAAAAATAACCACTGCAGTCACATTTTTTAAATGCGCACTTTGTTGCTGATTGCACTTTAAAATCCTCAATAAAAATACTGTTGGCTAGAAATGTATTTAAACATCTGTCATAAACAACACCTTTAAGTTAATTTGTGATGGCACTGCAGTCCAAGGAGGATAGAAACTCCACATAGTCGTAGAGGCATATGGGGTCAAGTAATAAGCATGTCTTCATTGGAAAGGTGGGAGCTTTAAGAATAGGGAATTGACATTTCATTTCTAGTTACTGTGATGGGAGATTCCAGTCTACTCCATTTTCAGAAGCTACAGTTAAAGCAGGGTCACTGAGTTCAGTGGGAAAATATATGAGCTTAGCCCTCTTGCATTAGATACAGCCTCAGATTTGAGTTAGATACATGATTTTCAAATCCTGTTAATCAGTATCTTGGTTTTACTCTATACTGCAACTTGCTACCCTGCCTTTTTTATAAACTCTCTTGGCTAGAAGGAAAATTTTGCTAAGACCAATGTGAGGAAGTTCCTTCTGATTACTAGGAGTCAGTATTTAAATGGGTGTAGTCTGCATTTCAATTACCATAACATTTCAAAACATTTAAGTTCTCTGAAATGACGCATATATAACTAAATAATGGCATATTGGATTTCCCCTGTGTCTGCCAGTATATATTTACCAATAAAGAACCTAGTCCAAATAAAGACAGTAAATTGAATTCAGAAATCGGTCAGATCTTAACTGTGTTATTCTGCATCAAGGTGTGCAGCTGCAAAGGGTGAAATGAAGCAGGGGCAAGTGAGAGGCTTTATTACTGGTGCTAGCCAGCTTAAAATTTTAAAACCGGTTTGTCTTAGCTGGCAGAAATTAAATCCATCATGTGACAAAGGAAATTAATTGAATCGGATCTATTAATTTGTGTAACCTTCGAAACTCTACCTACTCTCATGAAAAATGTTTGCTTTAATGTATTTTTCGCCGGAGGACATTTGAATTGCTAAAAGCTGTTCTGCACTGTTGCTTAGAAGTGAAAGTGGCATCTCCAATGCTTCCTTCCTGGCTGAGGCCAGCACATGGCAGAGCCGTAACAACTGTGTATTTTTTGTCACAGAGAAGAAAAAAACCCAAACATTTCCTGTTTTATTTTTAAACTTGTTGCTTTAGGGGGGAAAGTACTTGATATAGTAGATTTCAAGACTTTTGTGGTTCTGTTCTTGCTACTTCGTCTGCTTCCTCTACTTAGAGAATGAAGGGGAAGCAAAAGAGAGATGCTGTCTATAGACCCGAAAATATACATGTGTATTGGTAGATTGTTAATTTCTTCATGGATATGAAGCATGTAGCTTTTAGGAAGACATAGAATTGGCTAAGAGTCACGCTAAAATTACTAATACAAATAGACTGGGGAAAATGCTATTATTTTTCTTTCTCTTTTTTCTTCGCTGTGCAGATTGAAGCTAGGGCATGAGACAGGCGTAAGGGAGGGGGCAGAAGGAAGACACAGAAATAATTGCAAGCACAAATGTTATGTTGCCTTATGTCTTGGTATGTTACTGCTCTTCTGTGTTCTGAAAGGCTCTCAAGACTAATTGGTTTCATTGTCATTTTATTTATATATACATATATACACATTCATTTGGGGCTTAACTAGTAACCTGTAACTATGGGAATGGAGGCTGCCAACACACCTGTGATGACACAGATACTGGTCCTGTGTGTGGTTGTCATCAGAAGTATGCCCTGCACTCAGATGGCCGAACCTGCATTGGTGAGTACTTCTCTGCAGCGCATTTGATTTCGTACTGCTCAGAATCTCTGTGCCGTTTGTGTGTGTGTGTGTGTGTCTGTGGGCGCATGCGTGTTGGTGTCCCACAGGGGTTCAGCGCTGCCAGTGCTGACAGAAGGGTGTTCCAGCAGTTCCTGGCTGCTGCAGCTGAGCTCAGCCAGGCACACAGAGAAGCGTTTGTGCGTGTTCTGTCAAAAATGATTGTTAATGAAGTATCCCTTTGTTACTCACTTGTAACTTTTGTTTCTGTTCGTAACTATTCATTTTTGAGGTAAAAAGGTGTAGAACATTCATCATTTTGAATGAAAGTTCAGCTCTTCGGTTTGCTTTCATTAGTCAAGACTTCATTGCATGAGCAAGGTTAAGAAAATGATCTTCTTTTCTGAGCTGTTACCAGGGAAAAGGAGTCATCATTATGTGCTTTCTTCCCTGCTGTATGTTCCACGATTCTAAAAACTACAACACTTGTAGTGACTAAGCTTTCATTCAGAATATCAGTAGGAAAAAGCCAGTCAAGACATGGAGCATCTTGGCAGATGCTTTGCAAACATTTATGATTATAACGTGCATTATTTGCTTAACACCATTTCTTTCCACTCCACTTAAAAAAGAAATAAATTTAAAAGTGCATTTTTGCCTAGTGCAAGTTAAAATCTGAAAATTCTTACTCACAGATCAGAACCTGAAATCCATAATGGTTTTCATTGGCACTGCGGACATGCTGACTTTTTTTGTTTGTTTCATTTCAAGTTCTTACAAATTCTTAGTCATTTCCTGAGGTTAAAAAAGCACAGACACATATTTATCGTATTTTCTCTCCTATACTGCAAGACAGAGCATTTGAAACCCATGGAAATCTGTCAGTTACCTTTAGCCAGTCTGTCTTGGTCAGATCCATGGCATTAAGCTCCATGGCTGCCCAGAGCCTTGCTCACTTCTGAGGGATTTAATTGCACAAATTGTGGGGTAGGGCAAGGTTTATGCTGGCAGAGGTAAAGCTGAACGGGGCTCAGAGCTGGGCTCTGCCTTTTTGTCTGCACAAGGTGTGTCTGAGCGCAGGGGATTTCTCAGCGAGTGCCTCTGATAACGCAGAAGGCTCCATCCTACAGTCCCCATCCTGGGGCAGTTCCAGATGTGGAGAACTTGCAAGAGTGAGAGCCTTGAGAGCAGGTTTTATTGAATGGATAATTGATCTTCTATTTATTATTGTTCACTAATATCCTTGGATTGATGTTTTATTTTGTCCAGCATGTAAAAAATTATTTTAAAAGCTGTGTACATTGCATCTATTTTTTTTTACTTTTTTTTTCCATTTTTGTAATGTAATACATACAATTCCATGTTGCATTCCTTGGTCTTGTGATGTAAGTCACATATTACTGCCTGTGCTGATTTTCTTCCCTCTAAAATAGTTCCTTCTCTTAGAGTACTTCTAATTTTTTTATTTATTTTTTTACATTTTTATTCCTGCTTTCTGGTGATGGTTCCTGATTGCCTGTCTTGTCTGATAACTGACGTTTATTAATTATTTACAGAGAAAAAAAAAAAACTCAAACAAAAGCCTCTATTGCAGCCTGATCCCATCTAGAACTTGTTAAAAACAAAACAAAACAACTTCTTGTTACCACTCAACCATGTAGAGTTGCCACAAACAAAACCTGCCAGCCTCCTCCTCCTCCTCACTTCAGTGATTCCAGTGTTTGCTGTCTTCAGTGGTGTATATATTCCAGGCATCACTGCAAGAATGCAAACTTCTGCAATGCCAGACCAATACTTGTTGACCCTTTATCTAACATATTTTGTCTTCGTTTGCTTGACTTAACCTTTTAATTTTTTTTACATTTGCTGCATGTGAAAGTCCCCACTTGCATTTTTGTTTTTTTGTTTTCCTAATGAGCATTTCCCTTTTTCTGCAGATCATTTTATTTACCCAGCTGCTGCTTCTCCATTGCTCTCCTGTATCAGAAATCTTTAATGTTATTTCACCTACTGATCATCTCTTCCCACACTTGTGACTGTTTCTGTGTATTTCTAATGAAGCATAACCAAAGTCCTCATTATGCCGTATGAAACTCTTACATGTAGGATGTCAGAGACTACCTTGTAAAGTGACCTCTGATGACATCATCCTGCTCACTGCATGCTAATAAAATTACTAAACCCTGTTCTTGCAACATCTTTCCTAGCATTGAATGTTTAGCTAGTAGTGTTTCATAGACAAGCAGGCAACCAGCACTGCCCAAATTGATCTTTTTTTGTGTTTGTTTGGTTTGTTGTTTGTTTATTTTGTTGTTGTTTTTGTTTAATTTGCATGCTGTTGTTTGGTTTCTCAGTGTGTCGATGTGTACCAGGCTATGGTGCATCCGTGCCCATCCATCACCGGACTCTTCTCGCTCTCTCTGTCTGTCTCAGTCTTCTGCCTGCCACCTTCAGATCCTGGTGCCCCCATTAGCCTTTATCACAGTTTGTCTTTGGTAGTTTGTTTAACTAGCCTTCCTGAATTTTAATTTTCATCATTAACACCTCTCTGGGGCACCCATGTTAGCTGTCTTGTTCTCCAGTAGAAATCCAGCTTCCTCTGTGTGGTTAATTACTTCTTAGTTGACCGTTCTTCCCTCTCACCCTCTTTCTTCCTCCTTTCCCTAAACACCCTTTTAATTTTTTCCTGGGTTCTCAAAGGGAATTAACTCTCTAACGGGGATTTAGTGCTTTCATGCCTTGCTTCTTGGCTTTGGCTGTGCCATGCCAAGAAACTGTCTTAGGCAGCGGAAAATTGGGCTTGTGATTAACCAACTGCTCCATGTTTGTCCCTTACTTGTGTTTTAGAGAAGGATGAGGCTGCAATTGAGAGTTCTGAGTACAATGCCACGTCAGTAGCTGATGTGGACAAGCGGGTGAAACGGCGGCTACTTATGGGTAACACTTTTCTTCCACTTCCTTTGTTGTGCTCTCACTTTTGTCTGTATGTATGTGGGGGGGAGGTTCTCTTTTGGTCTCATTTGGTTTTGGTCTCCTTTGGTTTTGGTTTGGCCTGGTTTTTTTTTTAACCTGACTTCATCTGTGTGGAAAGGTCACCAATTTTGTTAAGTTCTCATCTGTTGTACAACTTCATTCCTTGTTTTTAAACTTTTTTTTCCTAATGCTGCAGCTTTAATGTTCAATTTTCTCTGCATAGAAAGAAGCTTTTGCTATTAACCTTACTTAGCTTATGCAAGCTACTTTTTACATGTGATTTGTGTGTTTGTGTGTATGTGTTGCTGTAGAATTCCTGAAAAATCTCCTGTTGCGGACCTGCTTATTGACTTAAAAGTCGATGATGATGATGATGATGATGATATAAACCAATGTTCTATTACATCTGTGGTGTTAAGTGAACAAGTGTATTTGCCTAATTAAAATTTCCTGTACTTTTGATTGAAATGTAAATATTATGACTGGAAATTCATTTGTTTCCTTTGTGCAGCTATTTTAGTAACCACTGAAAGATCTTTCCCTAGTGACTAGTGAGCTTCTGTACGTTCTTCTTTCAGGACTGAGGCATGGCTTGTTTCTCTGTGTTGTTAGAGCCCGAGAGTGGAAAAGAGTAGGAAGTGCACTGAACAGTGAAGATAATTCTTTAGCTTCTGCTCTCAGTTAACCCATTGCACACCCTTGTGCCTGTCTCCTTCACATTACATTTCTGGCTGTTAGTGAGAACAGCCTTTTAGGAATACAAAGGGTCGAGTGGCTGGGCCTCTGCCAGACTTCGCACTAGACAAAGAGCACAGAGTAGCACAGACTGCTGAATGATGCTTGGAGGTTGTCAGGTGGTTTATTTCTCTGTGTTTTCCACTCTGAGGCTCTACTCGCCACATAAAATTATTTCCACTAGGTTTTAAACATAGTGACCGTTGATGAGATGTACCCAGTGGATCCACTTATAAGACAGGGATTCATCACCACGGAAGAGATTCTGGCAGGACAAGGTTCTGCTCTCTTCCCTCAGGGTTACGATTTCTTTTCTTAAAACCACTGAGTCCTTTGCAGACTGTCCTGCTAGCCTTTGGCAAGCTCAGCTCTGCCTGTGAGCATCCACACCTCTCTGGAGTGACCACGTCTAGGAGACCAGAAGCCTCGCCTTGAAAACTTAGTTGATTGCTGGGCTAACAGTTGCAGTAGGTTGCAGTATTTATAAAGTTTCCATATCATTTGTATCTTGTCATCCATGACAAACCATCTACTTACCCACAGGCCAGCATACAAGCGCTGTGCAGGAAATGGCACAGTGTTATAATTCTGTAATGGTGTAAGATGACAAGATTGAGGTAAAATATCTTCCTTCATGTGAAAGCCTGAGCATATGTTCCTTTATTTTTAGATTATCCATGATTGTCAATTTCCAATTAGTTTGCAGACCTAGCAAGTGACCCATGTAGTGTTATTTTTTAATGATACACGGTTTCAAGTAATTTAACCTAACAAAAGCTATGAGGCAGCTCATTTTGCTTTGTAAATGTGCTGTTGACACTTTTAGCTATAATTTCAGTAAGACCCATAGTCTCACAAGAAGTCAGGAAAATAAATGTGCCAAAAGGCCTCTAGGCCACTGAAAAATGCAGCACTCTGGGTCTCAATGTTGAGTTTGCCCAGCCACAAATAGTATGCACAGTACTCTCTAGAGGTACTGAGCAACATAGTACCCTGTGTTGATGCCTCACCCTCTGACAAAAATAAATATCCAACCTGAAAATAAGCTCACACTGCTTCCAAGAGTCCAGGCAAAGAGCATTAAAAAGTTTAGCGTTAAAAAGATTAGTAACGGCTGTCTTAATTACACCAGGTCTGCAAGTTCCAAGCTGAACGTAGACCCTAGAAATAGGCTTAGGGAGATAGTTTAAAATCCAGTTGCAAAATACATTGTTTAACTCTTCAGTACTTCCTGTATTAGCAGGTATCAGCTGAGAGCTGAGAGTTTCTGGACATGCTGTGTTTAAACCGCTGGTTCCTTAGAAAAACATTAACTAGGGAGGAAAAGAAATTTAATTAGTGAGTGAGATCTGAGTGGGTGGCTTAATGTTTAGGGACTTTTTTACTTTTTTTTTTCTACTTATTGCTGATAGTCAGAATTTTTTTTTTTAATGGAGTCTTACTCATTTCCAAAGTGTAGTGGCATTTCCATGAAATTCCGTATGTTTTCACATGTTTTCTAAACAGTTGTTTTAGGAAGTACTGGAAGGCTCCTCAGGAAACTTTTTTTCCCAGTTTTTCTAAACGGACTATGATTTTTGACCCTGCTGCAGGCAGTCATGGGAGAGTGAGAAAAGTAGACAACTTTATGTAATTTTAGTAATCTGATGAAAGGTGTTTTCAGTTGCAAGTCCTGAGATGATAATCTGTAGTCCCCTGTCATTTTCTGCCTGCTATCAAAATGACTATGATCTGTATAACCCTTAATATCAGCCAAGGCTCAGAAAAGCTTGACAGGATTGCTTCAGAACAGTGTTGCTGCCAGGCAAGGCTGCCTGTAGCAGTCATTTTGCTACAGCAAGACTGGCCACCTCTGTGTCTCAGACTGGCTCTTACAGGGGCCTGTGTCCGAGTCATGCTGTGGTCCTGTGACTTGTGGCTAAATCTTAAACAGAGAAATGTAGATAAATACACATTATTCCTTCCTGTTAGATGCATTTTTATCTAGATCTTGTGAGGCAGATGAGAAACTGATCTTCTCTGATGACCTACAAGAAGCTTCCCTTTAGAACTGTCCAACGATGCCTAGGAATTTTCATCTAACTTTTTCATAATGTTTGGACAGACCCTGAGGGCTTCCAGCTGTTGCTTATTTCTCTGGATCAGAGGAAAGCACTTGGATTCAGAGTAAAGAGTGCTACCATTACAGAGATGGCACTGAATGGCTGTTGTCTGGTCAGTGAACATTCACACAGCTCATTTCCCTCTTCTTCACTTCCCCTTGGCCATTGCCATCATGGAGTGGCAGCAGTGCAGCCTTAGTTGTACTCCAGGGGGGCTCCTGGAGAGCTCCCACCTTGGTTCCGTGGTGGCTGCTGTAAACTGGACCTTGAGTCACGAGCATTCTGTAGATGAGGAAGGACATTCATCCTGCAGAAGTGCACAGCTCCAAAACCAGAGCTGTACCATCCTGTGTAAGGGACATTTACATTCCCCTTGTTGCAGAACACCTTGCATTTGCTACAAACCAGAAGGGCACAATCGATGTCTTCAAGTCTTCTTAAGCAGTGAGTATGGTTCATCTTGCAGTTAGTTGAGCACGGCCTTCAGCTCTTAAAATTACGTTCAAATCTCTGGTTTGTGTGGTGTAACAGAATTTTTTCTGAAAATATTTTGTGTGTTTCTTAGGAGCGTCACAGAGACCTTCTTCATTTTCCTTTACCTTCTTTTCCTTGGGAACTCATTTGCCATGACTGTTTTTTCTGTCATAGCACCATAGCATGAGACTGCCCTACCTGGTTAGAGGAGTGGACTAGTGCATTTCACATATTTTTTCAGTCTAAATCCAGAATGAGTGTGAATCCCAGTTTATCTGCCCTGCCTACCTGTATGAGAGCCATTCTAGTATGGGCACACAACTTTAGAAGCACCGAATTTCCATTTATCATCCAGCAGCCTAGCACTTTATCATTAAATAAACTGCAAATTTGCATGGGCTTAACATTCTCCTTGGCCACTGTCTTTTGCTCGCAAAGGCTGCAGGGTTTTTATAGAGCAATTGTCTGTTGATATTCTGAAGCTTTCTTTTAGAAACTTTTTAGAAACTTTCGAAGTTTCTTTTCAAAACTTTCTTTTAGAAACTTTGTTTTAGAACTTGATATTCTGGACACAGAAATAGAATTCATAGCATCACTTATGCCGTCAGGCTCCGTCATTACAAATAAGTCAAGTGCTTACAGAGAGGTGACAGGCAGCTGGAAACTTCCTCTTTGAGGAACCAGAACTGTAGAACTGTCTGGAATTTAGACTCAAGGAGTCCTCATCTCCTAGTCAGAGATAATGCTTTGCTCTTCGGCTGTTCTTTACGTCAACTCTTTGAACCAAGTAATTTAATGAAGGGTTTTTTTATATTGTCTTTTAAAATGAAGTCTCTTGCTACATTGCCATCATCACAGGCCTTATGAGACTGCATGAATCTGTAAAGTGTTTTAGCAACACAACCGTGATGTTCTGTGCAGGCGATTTGTTAGGTCCTGTCCTCTGATCAGCTCTTCTTGAAGAGGCAGACCTGACCATTTTCTCACTATATTTCATTTTCCTTCCTCTACTCTTTAGCAGTCAATGGATCAGGTTCATTTGGGCTTGACGTGAGATGACTTCAGAAAAACTGCCAACACTATGTATCTTCCTCACTTTCAATCCCTTTTCCATTCTTCCCAGAGATCACTGTTGTAAGAACTCACTTTGGCCATTAAATGTTCTTGCTCTGGCCCTAGAAGAAAAAAAAGCTGGTTCCTTCTTGTCACAAGAAGAGGGGTGTACAAAGTACTTTTGAGTATAGCAAAGAGCAACAGGACAGTGAGCCCATCCTGAAGTTGAGGAAGTGCAGTAATTTCCCTTGCATGCTTAAGGGAAGCAAAATGGTGCAAGTAATACCATTGCTAGAGGTATCTTCAGAAATCCAAACTCTGCACAGAAATTCACTCCTTCATGAGACATGTTCAACTAATTTTGTCTCAGGGCAGCTGAGGATTTTGCCATTGGACACCGACTTCTTGGGTCATCAGTAAGGTTATTTACAATCCTCCTCAGAGAGAGTGATGCAATTCTCTACCCTGGAAGCTGTTTCCTAAGAACCTTCCAAAGTACTTTACTGTCAGATGAAATGTTGGTATAAGCTGTAAAGTGCAGCGAAACTGTGCTGGTCTTTGTGACTGCTCAAGTTTACCTCTGCCTAGATTGCTTCTGTGGTGCCATCTGGAAACTCACACCAACAAGCACCAGCTTTGCCAGGCTGAGATATATGTGTGCCTGTATTACATTTCATCCCTGATTTCTTAGGAATTGTTCACAGGCAGGGCTGTAGTCTGGCTGTATCGATGGCACATAACCAGGAAATAAGGTAGTATTTTCACTAGTTCTGTATTTTCCCTTTTTGTGGCAAGAATCATTTGACTTCCGCAGATGTCTCCTCTTCCATTATCTTATCAGTAACTTTCCAGCCGTTTATAATGAGAACTCCGCTACCTGCCTGGAGCAATGAGTGTGCAGTGAGCTAAAACCATTCCCTCTGCACAGCAATAACTAGAGATGTGAGCTGTGGAAATTGCAGTTTGGGCATTTCTGCCACGAATTAGTTTGTGACAGAGAATATCCTCCCTGCATGATACATGGGGCAGAATCATCTCTTTGTTTGCCTTTGCTTGTAGTGGAAATTGTACTTCCCCGTCAGTTCAACTCCAAGGATCCCAAACATTGCAGTAAACAGCCAAAGCCAGTTCAGACTAATAGATCACAAGTGCAAGTCCTACTTTGGCCGCTTTAATGACATGCCAGTTCTCCCTTCTCTGTGTGGTGGTCAGCTCTTTCATCCAATCTTGTGCCTCCTGAAGGTACCTGGAAACATCAGCCAAGGTAACTGTGTTTATCCTGTCCTGCCCAAAGCTGTTTTGGTTTCATAACTTTAGCCCAGTACCTGCAATAGATTTTAGTGAGCTGCTCATATCATATTAAATAAAAAACCCACAACTTGAGCTTGTGTAACTTGCAGCATTTGTAGCATTTTCGTATCTGTTGCATCAAAAAATGCAGAGAGATTTACAAATTTAGAGTTTGGATTTACCCATTTGAATCAAAAGTGGTACTCAGCTTCATATACCTTGATTCACCTGAGCTTAATAGTCAGCCATATGGTGTCTTTTCTTAAACCCCAGTTATCTAAGAATTAGGCTGCCCTGTTCATCCTGGACATCAAGCGTGCTTTGACTGACTTGTCTGGAGCACCTCTCACCGGATTGCCTCAGTGGCAGGAAGGTACCCGGTTATAGCTACTCCCACACCAAATTCCCACTGCAGGTAACAGATTGTGTCAGTTAACTGATTGGTAATGAGCGGAGGTAGAACCTTCAGGTGTGAGCTGAACCTTCTCCCCAGGAGTTCAAGGCAGGAAAGCCGCGGAAGCACCATCCTTGCTCCTGCAGTTGTCCCTCACAGAGGCTTGCAGGTATCGTGCAGCTCTTAGCAGAGCAGTACTCTACAGTCCCTGTTTCTAATGGATTAAGACCCTCTGTCAGGTATCTTGAATAAAATTGGGATTACAGAGGGCACACACCCAGTGTGTGAACTTCATACTGATAATGATGTTATGTCCATATGCACATGCACATGGTCAGCAACCTTCTCCCCGTCTTTTTCTTAGTCCACCTGGAAATCCTTGGGATTCCAGAGCTGAGGAGAACTGATGGTGTGGGACTATGTGGTCTTAAGGCTAAAAAATCTCAGGTCTTAACTTGCAAGGGTCTATGCCCTGTATGAACACGTGCATAAACAGCAGATAAAAAACTAATTTCTCTAATGTGCTTCTTTTTACTTCCACCTCTCTGTGTGACACACAGGACTCTCTTTCAATCACTGTTTTCTCTTCGGTAGAGACACACAGCTTTTCCTTGATTACAGGAGAATAGAATCCACAAAGTTAACTACAATTACCAGAGTCTCATAATTAAATTTATCTTCTCCTGCCATGTTTAAAATTACAGCATATCAATATGGAAACTTTCCTTCTATATTCTTTCAGCATCCAAAGATCTCTCCTCTGGTGACTCAGTGTGAATAACTTATCCAATAATAAAATCAAAAAATATGTCTTGAAATACTATATAAACCACACAGTGATAGTGTAGGTCATATGGAAATCCAACATTTTCTGGATTTCAGCACTCTGTGGTAGAGCCATATTTAGCTTCTTTGCAGCTCAGGAAAAAGAGCTGTAGAATGGTAGAACTTACTGAAGCCACGCATTCTTAACCTAAAAAAATCCTTTCATCTGATGAGAGTTTTCTGTCAAAAGCCTTTTTTCTTGAAAGTAGGTTTTGTGGGGGAACTCTGGTTTTCACAGTGCTTTTGCCTGGAATGATCTTCAGAAGTAGGGAGACAGAATGTACACAGACAGAATGTACTTGTTAGAATATGCATTTGAAATGTGAGAAAATGATACTAAAGACCCTTTCACAGTGCATTGCCACCCGTGTTCAAGGAAAATGTTGGTCTGTAAAGTCAGACTGACTCATTATTGCCTCATGTATATGTTCCACCCTTGGGGCCGCTACTGGTAATCAATAGCCTAAAAAGGGCTAGGGATTTTTCAGTTTCAGTAAACAGAAAAGCATAGAAAATGTGACCTGGGTTTCTAACATGAGATTTAATGCCTTAACTACCAAACACTGGAGTAAAGAGTGTACGAGCTCTGGTTTGCCATCAGAAAATTTCCTAAAGTCTTACATTCCAACGTGAATGAAACATGGGTTCTGCAGACTTTATTTTTGTCTTCTTTCAAAATAGAATGAGGATTTCCAGGTGATACTACTCCCAGCTTTCTGTCTCAAAGAGCAGGGTGGTGGACAAGCTAGTATTAGTTTTCAAGTGCTCTTTCAAAGCAGTTAACTTCTGTCCTACCAAGGGTCACTTTAAGCCGAGAGCATCTTTCCAGTATGTACTTCAGTATCTAGCTTTGTTGTACTGCCTCCTAGGACTCTTTCCAGTTACTTAAAATATGTCTTTATTTTTCTGAATGGCTTTTACCCGACTTAGAAATGCTCAGTTTCAGAAAACCAAGTGTGCAGCTCTGTATGCATTGTAATCCTTTTGTGCTTTAATCAATAAAGAATTGCAAACATTTCATTAGCAGACATATTGCTAGGAGGTTCTATAATTCAGTTACTGACTGTGAAACCAAGACCTCACTTTAACTCCTTCTGTCAGTTCTGCTTTGCTGTATGAAATCATAGCAAACAGGGGGAAGGAATCCCTGAGGTCGTTCATGCATTCTCTGTCTCCCAAGGGCAGATCTTTTCATCTTGAGTTACCGTCAGTTTTATTCACTGAGTTTGTGAATGGTGTGCTATTTCCTGTAAAAATCCCTCTTCTTCATTTCTTTGCTGACGATAAAGGCTCTGACCTTATCCAGAATTCCTGGCAATACCTTCCATTGTTTTGCTTTCCCATTTTAAATGAAAGGGTTTATCCAAGGTCAGGAGATAATGCTCCTTCACGATGTTCAGAGCATTTCAGTTTTTCTTAAATGCAGCTTCTCTGTCTAGAGAGAGCACCACAGCTACAAGTGTTAATTTTAAGAACCAGACTGGACTCATATGATGCTCATAAAACACCTGATCCAATCTATCAAGTGACATTCCCTAAATATGTAGTGTTCCCTGAAGAAGAATCGAGCTTTTCTGAACTGAGAGCTGCGGGGTTCATGATTCAGTGTAAGATTCACCTAGTTGTTTCTTCACACTTTCCCTATGTGGTGGGGCAGAATTCTCATCCTATTTTCATGCAAATAAAATTCTACCAATCATGAAATTGCAAGGAAATGAGGAGACAAGCATAACGAAGTGAAGAATTCCACATCCTGCGAGTTACCCTTTCTGTCTCACCTTTTTCATTCCCTGAATATGAAGCTCTTTCAGTTTCTCCTTCATCTGTTCACAGCTATTTGTTTCTTTCATTATACTCTTGTGAATGCTCTTTCTCTATCCTTTCAGCATCACAGAGCATAATTTACATGAGAATAGCATAGTTCTCCCTTAACTGAAAATTGAAATATTTTATGTTTAGTTTCTTCTTGTGCTTGTTGTCCTTTGGGTCCCTCCCTGTACCCTGATCTCCTGGCACATAGCACGTGTACCTCATGTACTGCTACTTGCAGTAAAATTCTTTTTATGGGTGGCAACAGCAGTCTTATCATGTGTTCTCTGTCTCATGGCTTTCTTACTCATACTGCATATTCCCTCTTACATAAAAGCAAACTCATTTTATAATCCACAGAATTTTTTTTTTTTTGTGAGCGGCCTTTCCTAAGTCAAGTTTGAATCTCTTCCAAGTTTCAGACTTTCAGGATTTGTGCATTTTTGGTCAGAATTTGCGGGGGATCTTCAGTGTGTTTTATTTATTTGGTTAGGTAGTCCTTGTTCTTAGGCATGGTCATGCACTTCACCTACTATTAGTGGTTAACATTATTTCTGGATTCTCTGGATAAAAGTTAGGAGGAAGAGAAAAAACCCCAGTCCAGTGTATCTGGAATTCAGAAGGAGCTCTCTTTGGTGGAGATTGTGCTGTGGCACCAAGATGAAGAAAACAGATGAGATGTCTGAACAGGCAGCCTTTGAGCCAGATGGAGCAAAGTGCTTTTTCAGGTGTGAGAGAAGGGGAGGTACTAATCAAGGATTAATTTGATTCTAGACACTTTGTGTATTAAACTGAATGTATTCAACATTCTTTAAGGGGAGGAAGCCAGTACCACCCAGCCGAGCAGGATCTTGCTCTCTCGTGGAGCTGCTCTAATACCTTACCATCGTCACTTTTTCATAACTGCAACATAGTTGGCACAATGGAATCCTGGTACTGGTCCTTATGAGGGCCCCAAAACACTACAGTGATGCAAGGACTCATAATAGACAATGGCAATCAATAGTTTTAGATTAGACCTTCTCAAAATTCTCAAAGCCATGTATTTGGCTTTCTTTAACAGATGTCCTTAATCTTATCTCAGTTGTTCAAAGTTGGTGTTTCACTGTGAATTAAATACAGAGAAATAAACTCATTTTTATGTACTTAGGATAGGTAAACAGCTTATCTCTTGATTCAGAGACAGTAGCAGTTTACAACAGCTTTAGTTACAGCACATCTGCTGAGAAACAGAGATTGGGAGTAGTTTACGCTTTTTGCCCCTCCAGTTGCCAGGAATTATTACCTAAGAGGCACCTCTTTAGGAAAAAATGGTCTAATTAATCTGTATACCTCCCCATTGCACTGGCTGAAACTGTGAGTGCACTAAAGCTGCCATCCTGCTTGCAACGTTGAACTTTAGTTGCGTGAAGATTGACTTGTTCGTGTGTCTGACCCCTGCATTTAAGACAGTTATTCTGAGCATAAGATACTGTGTTCAGATCTTGTGCAAAATTCAGACCAGGTGTAGAAGTAGATAGAATTACAATCTGAGTACAGTTACTCATAATTTGCTTGGACCATGATTTACTTGATAGGACATGATAGCTTCTCTAAATTCTGAGCTCCAGGCTACTCCATCAAGAAGTGCTCTTGCCTAGAGTAAAAGTTGACTCAGAATAAGCTCAAAATAATATGGCACAGGCTTTGAGAGCAAAGCCCAATCATCCTATTTCTGCTGACCCCAATGAGCTTTACTCATTTCTGCTGCAAATGAATTCCAAATAAAGGCAGTTTGAATTGTTAGTTTTCTTTGACTTGCCCTTTGGTCAGCGTTGTCATTTGGGCAATCATAGGAACTAGGTAGCGGAAAAAAGCATTTTTCCACTTTCAAGTCTTCCTTTCAGCTGTACTTACTGCTTACCATGTCAACCTAAACAGTTCCTAGAAATCTGGCAAACTTAGAGAATACTCTTTGTTTTGGGGGACTGCTACGTCTTTTATCCGCCGCCTACCTATTGCTGCAAAAAGTCCTTTTCCTCTGCACTAGGCCTTAAGACAGGAGGTCAGTCCAGCTTTCCTCTCTGCTTCAGAGGCAGTGGCAATCATAAGCCCTACAGAACATGGTCATTTAATTTAGTCCAGTAACAACTTTTTCTGAGCAAGAAGGTGCCATTCAGTGTCCCTCTCATGCTTTTCCTGAGAGTCAGGTGCTCAAAGGCTGCCTTGAATGTAGGTGATGACTTCAGTGGCTTCCCTTTCCCATTTTCACTTAGGTTATATAGTTCTCTTGTTTTCAGTGCAGCTGGGTTTTTCTCTTCTGTTAAGACTTCTTTGCGTGTTTTACACACATCCTTGAGAGCAGCTCTTATGTTTGCAGTTGTTATCCACTCTTTCCAGTCATTGTGTCATGGTCAGGAGCCTGGAAACAAATAGGGTTTTCTGGATCTTGTGGACTTCAGACTGCTGTGATGGGTAACAGAAAAGATCAGAGAATGACTTCTACGTATGTCTAAAGAAAGCACCTTGGTGCTAGATCTCCCTCCTCTTGCCTTTATTGGTGTTCACCTTGTCCGGTCTTTGTACCCGTCCTCATGATTTTTCAAAGATTATAGAGAATGATCTAGTTAAGACATAGATTACAGCATGATCCTCGGATACATCCCTTCTAGTCTCAGAGACCTATGTAATTATGTTCTGCTTTGCATCTCAGTTCCTATGAAACTGGTTTGGATCTTAGTTCAGATTAAACCAGGCTGCCAACAATGAATAATAAAGATTCCAAGATTTGCCTGATTTTGACCAATACCCTTAAAATCATATCATGTTCTTTCATTCATGAGATAAATTGAAATCACAGAAATTTGCTTTATTAAATAATTGGCTAGTTTAAAAAAAAGCTAAACAAGTAGATTTTAGTAGAATCTTACATTTTAAATGGTTATGTTTACTTGTTTCATAGAAGAAGCTGAAAATCAGGCTTTCAGAAATATTTTCAAACCATGAGACATATGTTTGGACTTTCAGGCATTTAATAATAATCAAAGCCAAATAAATCCTGTCTGGTGTGACTCTTTTTAAGAAAGTGGCCTGTTGCCACCTGATAGAGATTCTTCTGTAGTTCAAAAGCTTCAGAAGTAGAACCTGAAGAGCTGCTCTTTCACTGCTAAACCATTGCAGGCACTGGAGTAACTTCACCCAGTAACTAAGTCAGTGTTCCTGATCTGGTATTGAAGGACCAACAGCTCAAGATTCTGCATTTTAATTGGATATTTTAATATCCAGAAGCAGTGCATATCCCGTAGTACAGTGGACTAATGTTAAAGCAATAGTTCTAATGGATTAAACCATAGCATATAGGTAATGATTTTAGTTATTGCTTGTCTGTGGGTCCATTGAGCAGATACACAAGAGGTTGTTCCAGAATTAGCAGCTTACACTGGAAAATTACAATGTAATCTCTCCCAGACCGCCTTATATAGATAGATATCCGTTTCTTTAGATCCCGGGTTCTGCCTGAATTTTCTGGTAGGAATTCAGTAGGGATGTAGATGAGGCTACAAACATCACCTTAAATTAACAGTAAAGTCTAATCGTTTCAGATTATGAGCTTTGTCATAATTCAGAAGGAATCTAAATGTCAGTAACATGAAACTGCTTTACTTGTGTCTTCCAGTTCTTTTTTCTGCTAGCTTGTCAGAAAAAAAAAAAAAAATGTGCAAAAAAGTTTGAAACAAGCGAAACAAGCAAGAAAAAAGGCTAAAATGTTGAGGTTGTCTTTCACAGAGAAAAAAACCAGCAAAAATGATCTGTAGGATCAGTATCACCATGAAGACCTGATCTCATTTTTAACATCTGTTCTTTCTCTTCTGTAGCTTCTCCAGTGTGATAGAATTGAAATAAGTAATTTGCTTCTGCTCTTGGCTTGAGGCCTTAAAGTTGTATTTGCGTTTCAAATATGTACCAAGGTTTGATAGTGGTGAGGTGAAGGATGAGTCGGCATCACTCCTCTCAGAAACACAGGTGGTCATGCACTCGGTTTGTGCTGTGTGTAGGCCTCAGCTCCTCTCTTTGATGTAGCCTCTTTCCCACATTCTGCTATTCATGTTTGCTTTCTTTTACCGATGTTTTCTCACGACCTTGAGTTTAAGGAATTTCATCAGTACATCTCTCCAATTATCCAAAGTGTGAGAGGTACCGTCACATGTCCTCTTGCTCACTTGGATCTTCATTCTGTTAAGAGTTCGTCATGTATGAAAGTCAGTGTTGCTAGGAAGGTTGCAGGGTATTTATCCTTTTTGGTTTGTTTTACTAAATCTGTGTGAAAATAAGAAAAGCTGGCTTGATTCCTTCTATTTATACGTAGAAATAACTCTTGTTCATTGAATGACCCTTACCCTATAGATCCAGTCATCCATGCCATGGGAAAAAAAAATTGTTGTGTCTATTCATTTTCACTGGATGTCATCCAGAAAGCAGAAATATTACTGCTTATGTTCATCTTGTGTTGACGTACTGCAATAAAGGAGTCTTCATATGCCAGAATTAATCTGCTAACAGAAGATTTACTGCTCTTTGCAGTGCCATGCCAAACGTAACCTTCAGCACTTTTTCCTGAGTTTTAACCTTAACTCTTTACTCCTGGCAAATCCTCCTGCCCTTAAACTGTGCCCAAGTTAAAAATTTTAAATGGCCTGAAACATTTCTCCTTCTCTGAAATGTAAAATTGTTTTTTGGTATGTTGGTCCACGAGGACACACACACGTTCACATACAAATGGAAATGCCAGCATTGTCATTTGAGAAGAATTCTTCAAGCAGAAGTTTCAGCCGCTAAGTCTATAAAATAGTCCTTCCCAGAGAGAAGTAGATGAAAATCAGAACTATATTGCTTAAACAGGTTCAGGTTCTGCAAGAGAGCAAGAACTGCCTAAAAATCAGGAGCTGCAGACTCAGCTCCATTTTCAGAAAGCTGTTCCAGAAAACATGTCAATCCATTTGTTAGCTGTGCTTCCTGGCAGTTATATGCAAATCCATTTGTATGCTGGTAGCTCTTTCTACATGATGTTATTACATGGCAAACAGACATAAAAATTTAAAGTCTATCTGGAAGACCGTGTGTGAATGTATATGGGCTCAGAGATCTGTCCCATGCTGTTAATGCATGTGTGCCCCAAATCCATGCTTTCAGTTTGTTCTTAATTGCCAAGAGCTTATTTCACAACTGATGGAGAGGCCTGTGCCAGTGCAAAAGGGAAAAAAAACCAGTTACACTTTTTTTTTTCTTTAAAGTGGTGAAGTCCCTCCAAAGGGCCAGTCTAAGTTCACCTTGAGGGCAAAGCACAGGCTACTTTAAAATAAAAATCTTTTAGTACCAGTCAATTGAAAGATAAAGCCTGTTCTGTTCTGTGTAAATAATTTTTGATCAATGTACTGTTCTAAGGCAACTCCCAATTAGCATATCCTATAGCTGATTGTCAGACCCTGTCCACAGGGTACAATTGTGACACAGGCTGTGAATATTCAGCAATAGGAGTCTGTAAATCTGAGTAAGTAATGACAAAGCCTCTTTAGGGAAAGAGGTGAGCTGAGTAGAATAATGGCAATCTTGGGGGGCAGTGGGGTATTTTAATTTAATCAAATCCAGAGCAACTGAAAAAGATACTATTAAAAGGACTTATTCTCTGAAGTAAATACTTTTCAGAAAAATATACAGTTCAAACTGACGTGCTAAATTGGCATCCTTACATCCACTCCATTCTGTGGATCAAAGCAAAGTTAATAATTTCCCTTGCCTTTTATCTCTTCTGTGGATGTGTTTGTGAGTATGTGTGCATATGCATGTGTACAGTGTATGCATGTGCCTACACGAGTAACACGAAACAACGGCAGCGAGGGAGGGGTTCTTGCTTTTCCTGTAATGAAGTTGAAGATTTTTTTTTTTTTTTTTTTTTAATCCAGTGGTACCTAATAGTCACTGCCCACTGTAGTAAAAGCTCAGAAGTATTGCAACTTTCTCTTGCCTGTGTTTGCCCAGCCACCCTTCTACATACTACAAGCACTGGGAAATTTCAATGACACAGCTTGGAATGGGTTCAGTGACCTCAATTATGCCCTCCCACCCACTCCAAACTCCTTTCAATTTGCAAAAAGCTTTAAGTGGACAAAACCCAGATGCCTTTTGCTTGTAGTTCAGTAAGAACAGATTGGGCATGTAGATTCTTGTCAAAGTGATATATGTAGTTCATTTTCCATTAACTCTTTCTTAACTAAGGGTTTTAAATTCTCAGTTCCAAGTCTAGCACGCTGCTTTGCTTTCTACTGTTTTTAAAGTTCACTATGCTTACAACATCATTTAAAAGTGAGCTTTAAAATATCTCGGCTAGACATTGACTGATACAAACCAGAATGTTTGGTTCTGCTTTTAAAGGCAATAATTTTTTTTCTTTTTAAATTTGTTTCCTATGTAATAACCCATCATATTGTCTAAGACAGTTTAAAAACAGGAACTAAATATATTAAGTGAAATCTCCAGTATGGGAGGAAAAAGAAATCATGGCTGTGGAAACGATTTAACAGCCAAAACCAGTACATGGACCCCGATGACCTTGAGCTTCCTTCGGTTGGCTTGCTTAAAACTTATATTGCTTTTAATATGTTGTAATATTGCCCCAAAGAGGCAGTGGCCTTCCCCTCCCCCAGAGCATTTCATTACACTCCCTTTCTCCCTCTCTCCCTCTCTCTCTCTCTTTCATTCTGCAGAAACATGTGCTGTCAATAACGGAGGCTGTGATCGGACTTGCAAGGATACCGCGACAGGGGTACGGTGCAGTTGCCCAGTTGGATTTACCCTGCAGCCTGATGGGAAAACGTGCAAAGGTCAGCCTCTGTTTGCTTTGCAATGCATCATTTGCTTTCAGCGGGTCCAGTACAAGATGTAAATATTCAGTTATTTAATCAATACTTTTTAAGTCGAGGCAATACTGGTATAGTGATTGCAATTAAGTTCATTAGCTTTCTCCTTCCCTAATTTTTTTCTGTATTTACCTGGTTCAATCGTTTTTCTTTTTATTTATTAGAGGGTTTTATTACTGCAAAGAAATGAGATGCAGAGGTCAAACTGTTTCAGACTGAACAGAGATTTAGAGGAACAGCTCCGGGCTGCAAAAAGCCTTTAGTTTCAAAGGATATTCTGATACCTTTGTAAAACCTCAGTCGTCTAATGGTGTCTGAATTTGTCTATTCAGAAAGTGAGTTACAATTCTCAAGCAGTACTTTGTTACCTGCAGATAATCAACTGCTTATTACTAAATGAAGCCAGGTATTGCTCAGAAAAAAAACCCAGACACTTGTTCATTTCTGCACCTTCAAAAGACAAAGAGCCAGCTACAAAGGAAAACCGAAATAACATTTACAAATGCGTGAGTCTAAACCACACAGCTGATGCTCAGGTTTTACTGCTCCAAAGGCAGCACGAGAACCTTGCTGTTCTGTCTTTCATGTGTGTGTTAAAACTGAGGTCCAGGGAAAAGAGAGCAGAAAAGAGCATCTGATAGCACTGTCAGTGTGTGTTCCCAGATAAGAAGACAGGGACAGCTCCCAAATGTCCCTACACAATCCCATTTAATGGCACATGAGTAGTTTTGGGTACATGTTAGTAGGACCAGGCCATCTGTCAACCATTTTCCCATTTTCCCACTTTCTTGTGTATTCCTTTTGAGCTTCTTTGCGAAAGACTTGGAGATGGAGATCCGGGAGGACATTGCATGTATTCTTGTCACAGAGAATATTTTTCATCACTCAGTGACTTAGCATAAGTTGAGCTAACTTGCTAAGAAATTACTGTGACTTTTTTCCTTCACATTAACCAGAAATGTCAGAATATCTTCAGTCCAGGGCTTGATGTTACTGAAAATAGTAAAACCCACAAAAATAAACAGAAAATGTGTGGTTTCCTCTTGCTCCAGGCTGAAAAATCCCAGTGCTTGGGCATGATCCTGTTAGTATTTATAGAAATAACAGTCCATTTGCCTGTTTATTTGAAAATAAAACATTTAAACTGCCATTGCACACAATGTTAATAGTTAAGGGTGAGCACACATCAAAACTCAGTCATCTTAGTTCAAGCCACATAAAAATAAATCTTCATTTTTACCAGCAGACTAGCTAAACCATAGCAGAACAGTAACAGTGATTCCACCAAGTGCTTAAAAAGGAGGCATTTTAATAATGTAACATACACCTAGGTTTGATCATAATGTTTATTATTGAAACTGTGTCATGAAAAAAAAGAGTAATTCTAAATTTAGACATTTGGCCAGAGAACTAACATGAAACGATATTTATATAATAATCAAGACTATAATTATTCCTACAGACAAAATGAAATATTCTACTGATCCTGAAACTAAATACCTTAGCTCTAAGCTCTTTCACATTTTGCTTTTCCCCTTTTTTATGAGTAGAAAATATAAGAAACAGAATCTATATTTTTATGATGCTGCTGATTCTTTCTTACTTTCTTAAAATAAGCAGCAACTGGAAATTAACCCAGATGGTTTAATAAAGCAACAAGCTATTTCTTTTTAGCCTTTATTGACATTTTAGGAAATACTCTTCATCATAAAATGGTGAAATATACATTTTGAATTTAATTTCATTTAATCAATAAAACTTATCTTATGTATTGCACTGTGAGATTTCTGGGCTAGATCCTGCTCTCCTGAAACTGAAGTAATTTTCCATTTAAATCTGTGCACAGAGGATCCTGCACTTTAGCTGACCAGTGAAGTTTCTTGCACAGCTTTTGCAGGCAGCCTTTAGTGAAGGGGGATGCTCTGTAGGATTTGCATCTCCTGAGCACAAAAGGGAACTTTTTGGTGGAGTGACACTGATGTCCTCTTGGCTCCTCTCGCTGGTAGGTAAAGCCTGGGAAAGACCAGGCAGCAGAAAGTCAGTGTGCACATATTCCTTCCTCTGCATTCCCTAGAAAAGAAAAGAAGAGAGTGGTCAGCACAAGTTTTCTCCGTGGTTTTTTTTTCCTCTTTACTCTCCTTGATTTGACTGGCCCCCAATTTCTCATATATCCCGTTCCCTGTTTCCTCCAGCTGGAATTTTGGATCTGTGTGGTAAGAGCAAGGGATTATCTCTTGGATGCCCTTTAAAGCATCTTCAGGGATCATGGAGCTGTCACATCCTGTCTTTCATGGGCACAGTTTTCAAGTCCATCGAGTGTCACAGCATGTCCAAGTGAGGTTTCTCATAGAACATCATTTTAAGGGAGGTGATGTTTCTAAATATAGAAGAAAGAGATGCCATTTTCTGTTACGGGAAAGTAGAGATGTAGGGCATGTAAGAAAAGCTGAGAGGAATTAGAAGGAGGATTAATATATTAAGTGAAAAATGCAATTGTGGGTTAAGCAAAATGATTAATATGTTTAGGTTTAATTTAGCAAATAATGTTGACCAAAAATAATGTTTTTATTGGAAAGCCTATGATTTTTTTTAGTCCATTTTGGCATCTTCCTCTCTAAGCCATTTTATGTAGTGCAGCTACTATATGAAATTATGCAGATGCTTAGATTCAAGAGGCTTAAATAAGACTCAAAGAAACATCTGAACTTTTAGGTATTGCAAAGTGGAGATAGGGTAATTTATGAATGTGTAATTCTAGCTCACATGTAGATGACTTCCTCAATAACATGCTTTTGCCGTACTGGTAATTTATGGAAATCTGCTGACACTTTTCTTCCTTTTTTTTCACAAGGGAGTGAGTTATACATTTTTAAAAATTAATGAAATAAAACCACTATTTTTCTAATTAACAAAAATTTCTAGATGGTTCTGTTCAACAATCAGGACTCTGGTCAGTTTTAGGCAATGTGTAGACATGCAATGGGAAAAAAAGTTTACTGTCCAAAATGTCCACAGGTTTTTGTTTAGTGGTTGGGAATTACATTAATTGTTTAGTATAGAAAAAAGACAAGTATGCATACAAAAGGAAAGACAAGTTCTTAAAAAAGAGTATATGCAAACTTTGGCTTGATTGCCAAAAGGTGGCGAATAAACCCTCTTAAATGTAACTAATTGTTCTGTACTTGGTTTGCCATATGACCGGTTCCCATTCTATAGTTCTGTCATGGAAGCTGGCATGAATTTCAATCACAGAGTACAGAACTGAGTCCTGACTGAAAATCTGCTATTTCTCCTGGCCCTTCCCAGTGTATCAGAGAATGGAAGGTGCAGGAAAGCAGCTTCCAAGTAATACAAGGAACCTGCCTTCAGTGGTTTTGCAAGAGGTTGACCTCTTCCGTGGTGAGAAATGAGAGTTCACTGTACCTCAAAGAATCAAGCTCGTTTTTTAATGCGGAGTACAGTCTGGTTTCTATCAAATGTCAATAAAATTGGGGGGAAAATGGCTGTGGAGATAGCTTTAACACAGAATACATAAAGGTATCAGCAGAGCACATAGGAAGACTACTGTCCACTGTCGTGGAAGATTGCTTTGCTTTCTGGAAACTGAAAAAACCTTTTTAATCTCTCATTCTTTCTCCATTACTTACGTTACTTACCTGATCTTGCAGTGAAATAAGAGCAAAAGTGTTGTCTGTGGTCTAGTTAGAATGATCTTCAGGAAATGATTGCTGCTTGGATAAAAGTTCATTAACCTTTTGCTGTTTTTTAAAAGTCAGTCTTGAACTCATGTCTTCACTTAGTTGGCTTGGCACACAACGGAGAGTGCTCTTTTATTCCCTTCAGCTTTCCTGTCAGCTTGGCTCTTAGTAAGCCAAGCCATGGAGAGTTTTGACAGCTAAGAGAAGAGACATTCCAGGCAGAAAGAGTTCCATGTTCTCCCTCTAATTAATGCTATTTAATTTCTACTGCCATTGTAACTGGGTGATGCCAGCTTGATGCTCAGTTCATTTGATGCTGTCGATTATTGTGCTACACATGAGGAAACAGTGTAGGTCACTTCCTTAAATGCCTACCAAGTTATCCCACAGAATTCAGCTAATTCAGACAGAAAGGGAGCCTGAAGATTAAAATACATAGAGGCCCGGGATGCTTATTGCTCTTTTATTGCTTATTGCCTCCTACCCACTTTTTAATATCCTCTGTGTTGTGCATATCAGGGGTTCTGTGGTACTCAGCTCCCCTGTTGTTGGTTTCTGTGCATCCTTCCTGCTGAGTGACCTTTCCATGGATCCAGCTCCATTCTGCCCTCAGTGAGAAGATTCATCAGTTCAGCATTTGAATTATACTAAATACAGCTTGGGTAACTGCTAACGCAGGAGGCTCATTTGCAAAAACCTTGCAGGGTTCAAGAGGAGTGAAGTCAGACTAGATTAGATTTAGCACAGGTTTCCGAAGATTGTTTAAATCCATCTGCCAAACTGGATCAAACAATATAGAACTCATCTTCTCCAGGGCAGCTACAGGAGACAAGCCAAGCCAGGGAGAATTCTTCTCCCAGGACTTAAAGTAGAGAAGGACTGAGAATGATGGCAAAAGATGATGTCTGAGAGAGACAGGGACTTTCCTTTGCGGCTTCTGTAAGTGAATTAGAGCAAGAGGAAGGGCCACAAGCTTCTAGCATGGTGTAAAACGTAGGACCGCGTGTATGATATACATGATCCATTTCTGCCCTGGGACTTAACAAAGAAACTGTACCCCCAGGCACTCTTGTGCCTGAATGAAGTGACTTCCCAGCACCGTGAAGTGACTCTGCACCTAGACACAGAGGAACTGTGCAGGCTGCAGCCCTTGCTGAGCTCCTAGAGTCAAATGGCACAGCAAATAAAACTTTTAAGCAGGAGAAACTGGATTTCTAAGGGTCATAGAGCAAAAGCAACATCTCAGCTATGACTTTTCCATGAACATCCATAAAGTGCTGCCTAACTTCGCAATGTCCCAGAGATGTTTTGTTGTAGCAAGATGTGGATTATTTTGTTCAGTTGACTTTCTGTTTTGCATCATTTCACCTGCGTTTCATCATTTGTGATGATCCACCCTTAAGGGGAAGGAACTTGACAACAGGATTTTGGGATAGTCAGCTGGGCTGGAATGTCAGAGGGTTTAGTAGCAGTGTGATATTTCACGTTCATAAAGTGCCACCAGCTGTGACTAAATGCAACAGGATTAATTCCTGGGCACGAATAGGTCTGTGCCAAACCCAGGTGATCTCACAGATGTGCATTTTGGAGAGAGAAAGTTCCCTTCACATCCCCACCTAGAGATGGTGCCTTTTCTTCACTGTGTGACACTGAGACAGCCCTTCTTAGCGCTCTGGCATATTTAACTAGAGCGGTGTTACGCTGGGGTTATGTGACTGCATGGCAAACATTTCTCCTTCCTGCTGTCTCATTGTCATGGTGACCCAGCAATGGGGTGGGCTCTCCACTTCCTTGAAACAGGCCCCCATCCTTCAGCATTCAGATGTAGCAAAGAAATGTGGCACTTACGCGCTTAAATACTTGACCGTGCTGCAGTGGGAGTATCAGAAATGCCTGAGTGGTGAATGATCTGTCCTGTAACTCAGCTCTGTAACCTCCTTTATCATTAAGCAATCTAGGGGAAAAAAAAAAAAAAAAAGCAGGAGCATAGAGACTAATGAAAAACTTCAGTCAAAGAACTGCATCAAAGTTTATTTGAAATAAAAGGGAAATTTTGCATTGGCTGTACTAGTTTGATATAGTAATTACTTTTTTTTAATCTTGCTTGATTGCAGCCTATTACAGCAGGAAAATGCGTTTTAAATTAGTTTTGGGGACACAAAAAAATGAAACCCTGAAAGTGAATTAAATTTTGAAAATTGAATTGTTTCCGTAAGAAAAGAGTTTTTAGTGAATGGGTTTCAATGAAACAAAGTATGTCATGTTTTGTTAAATATTAACTGAAAGGCTTCATTAAATTAAATGCTTAAAATTAATGCTTGACATCAGTTTGGTATAAGAATATGACTCAGATGTTGAAGGCTTTCCTCTCTTTTCATTCAGAACACACTAACACTAAGTGAAAAGCTCACAGTGAACAGTTTAGCTGGCCAATTTGGCTTCATTTCCTGGCTACAGAGTATCTGTGAACAGTTATGATTTCCTCCATACTTCCATTAATCGAAATTACATAAAATTTGTTTTAGCTTTTTTTCTCTAAATCGGATTAAATTGACTAAAGCACTTAGAATTGCATCTTGTCAGTCCCAGTCAATTCATTTGAAACTGAAAGTGTTTCCTCTTTTTTTAAAAAAGAACACCAGCCAGAGCACAGGGTACTTTTACTGTTTATTATTAGTAAGATATAGTTGTTAATCTGGTACATTCACTATTAGCTTGCCTGAATTATGATAATACTTTTATTGCACTGTGCTTGATTAGCTAAATTTCAGAGTGGTATTTTTTTTTATTTGTTGCCTAAATGCAATGTTTTTGCTGTAGGAGTACCTTTGAGAAACTCAGGTTTTGTTTGGTTAATATCCGTGATCAATTTGACTTTTTTTTTACATATTAGTAAAAATTTGACAGTAAAATATACCCCAGTGCAAGAAAACTTCTAAAATGTATGCATCAGTCAAGTTTACACTAAGGCAGATAAAACTTTCATGGCTCGTATGACCACACTTCTCACAACAATAAGTGTCTCAATGCCTTTAGAGTCAAGACTGTAAGTTTGGAGCAGACCTTCTGAACTAAGATGGATCTGACCTAAGAGAAAAAATGCAAGACAGGCCCAAATGATTTCATGTGAATGAAATTTTTTAATTTGTTTTTTTTTTTCGGTTGGGCACTGTTCTGGTTGTTTTCCTTAGCTGTAAAGTGACCTCACTGAAAGTAGTCACCCAAATACGAAGTTTTCCTTGGATGAATTTGTTCACATACATCAGCATTTTAAATTAAAAGGAATTGAAATTTTCTCCTGAAGAGTTTAAGCTTTAACATTTAGAGGCAAATCCATTCATAGCTGTCTGACTACTCCTGCTTTGAATCCACAGCATCTTTCTGTGCACCTCCCATGAGCAGCATGTGCAATATCTGTGATGCCCCACGCAGTGAAAGGAGTATCGGTGGCCTTAGAGCGGGTCCTGGGGCTTACAAAAAGAGTTTCTTCCAGCCCACCTTTCTCTAGCAATGTGAAAATTTTTTTTAATACATGTGAAAAGGTCAGTTCAGCTCCCTCCACTTTAGACTCATAGGGTTTTTGAGGAGTGTAAGCATTATGAGCCATTAGCCATAACAAGCCATTACTATTTTCCAGTGCTTTCTCAAAAAAAAAAAAAGGGGGGGGGGAAAACATACATGCAAATGGTGTGAAAGAACTCAAATGAAAGAAGATGCTGACAGTCATCACCTCCTCTGCAGTCAGAGTGCTGTGGTACCAGCAAATGTCAGCATAAATGTCAGCTTCAAAATTACAAGCAGCAGTGGGTTTTTGAAGAGGGTGTCTGGCAAAGCCAGAAAGGGCAGAGACCTGCTTGTCTTATTCCCTTTTCTTCTGATTACATTTCCCTTGATCATTGCACCATGGCCATCTACTTACATGTCTTATCTTTGAGAGAATTTAGGTAGTTCATAGAGTGACTGTACTTTTGCGTTTGATACTGGCTCGTAATGTTAGTGCTTCGTGCCAGGGAAATGTGGTGTATAGCACATTAAATTTTGTACCATTCTGCCGAAATAGTGCCTTGTATTCATAGTTCGGTTTGGAAAGGAGCATGTGGGAAATGGTCCCTTAGCCTTACCTTGGTCAAAGGTACAGTGACAAGGAGTGAGGGCAGCTTTTCCTTTAAGCTGATGAGTAGCTTCTCTTTGCTTGCTGCACATGAACAAAGGTATCTGGGCTGGATCACTCTGGGATATCCCAGAGCCGTAGTGTGCATGTTGCTTAGAGTCTGTCAAAAGTAACTAGGGCAAAGACAGGATTGCTCTCAGCATACTTTAACTTACTCTGCTGGGAAAAAAATGCCCAACTTTGCAAATGGAAAGAGATTGAGATACACTGAGTGCTTAGACTCTCTATGAAGAAGCTGACCTGAGCACATAAACCACTTTAACCATGATTCTTGGGAGTGGCAAGTACTATAAATGTTTTAAGGTAAAAGGTCAGATACAGTTCTGACTTTTTAGGGGAAAATTTCTCAGGCATTTCAGAAGATTGAATGCTCATGGGATTTCAAGTCAAGAACCTCAGGAGAAAAGGCACTGAAAATTGCTATTTCATTGTTAAAGCAGAGGTTGTCATCCTCAGGCCTTTGTGTAGACTCCACCCTCGGTGACTCTTCATTTGATCCCCAAGGACACTGTTGTCCCCACCATGGATACCCAAGTAGAATCTCTGTCCATCAGTCCTCAGGGGGCATCAAATTTGATTTTGCACCTCATGCTTTTTACTTCTCTCAGGAATCCCTCGGTGAACTGCGTTCTAGAATATAGCCAGAATAGGTGATCCCAAGGGAGAATAAGCACATCAGCCTTTGGTAATTCCTGATGGGATTAGAGGTTTTACATCATATGGCTCAACTACCTCCTATTTGTACAAGCTTAAAGATCTGTGCATTGGGAAATAACATGGGACAGCTGGCACCCTCTGAACTCGTATCGTATTGCAATAACATGCTCCTAAAGGACATGGAAAGAGTTTAATCCCAGCCTGTAGGGTACCCACTTTACTTGCCTTGACAACATCCCTGAACTGGGTTGCCCTTTCCACTTCCCCTCAGAGTCTAACAGGGAATACAGCGCCTCTCCTTGAGCTCAGTAAGAGAAACAAAATATTGGAAAAAGTGTTAATACAGTGGTGCAAAGAGGCCTGTGTTGTCCGTTCACTTGTGGAAGTCAGTGCGGGACAAATTCTCAGTCCCTCTCTGGTTTTCTTCTGTCCCTTCCTCTGAAAAACATCCTGCTCCAGAGGAATCAGAGTGCCTTGATTTTTTCCAATGGCAGGCCAAAGCCAAATGATTTTGTCAAAGCCAGTCCACAAGCTGTCCAAAGTCAGAGGGCAGAGTTTTAGAAGTTAGCTATTAAAGTATGTGTTGTCTTTTAACAACCTTTAAGTGTTTACTGAAGTGGTTCATTTTGAGCCATTCTTTCCCCCCATATAGTTTTCTCCCTACTTCTCATCAACTTAAGCCAAGAATAAACTTCCCAATAGTCAAATCAAGATCTAGTTTTCATAATTCATTATAAGCAACTCTACTTCTATCAGATTTCTTACACTACTCTGCTTTGAAGCTACAGCAACTTACCCTCCCAGTGTTTGCAACTAGAAATAACTGCGTGTTCAAAAATAAGCACCATTTGAGTTTGCTTCTCTGTGCCTGCAGGCAAAGAGCTGTCAGAAAATAGAAGAGATCAGGTGTAATCACAAGCCACTACAGCTACGTATCAAAACAGAAAATACATTTTCTCTCTCCATGCTGATCATAAGGCAAATACAAATCTTGTGGCTGAGGTCTGTCTTTTATCCTAAAAACAAGGAAAAAGAAATACAAAAATCTCTTATGTCTTTGCATGGACAGAGGGGCATCTTTGCCTTGCATGAGAAGTTGGCACCTAAATTAATTCATGAACATGAGACTCAAGATGTCAAGAATGATAGTAGTGAAAATGTGGGTTCTGCAGTAATTAGATTAGTGCTTTTAGGAGGAGCAAAAACCTGAATTTAAAATAATAGTTTTATATATATGTGTGATGCACAGATTAAATGTGCAATTAAATGTTCCATTGAAATAGCTGAACTTCCTAAAAACTGCCTTCTGACAAACGAGTTCTGACCGTTTTCCAGTACTTCTGCACAGTTAAAGGGTTTTGAGACCACATGCCATTTTCAGGAAGCAAGCAGGAAGCCTTCTTGGTAAAGGCTGGTAAAGGCAGGTTTGTGTAAATCCCAAACTGCTCAACTGATTTACAGAAACCAGCAGATTTTATTGAAACATGTTGCAGCAGCTGGATCACCCTGTCTCTTCTCCTTCCCAGTACTCCTCTTTTTCTGACAAAACCATATGATTAAAAAAATAGAGGCATTTGTGATGAACAAGTAACCAAAGGCAGCCAGTGGGTGATTTGATGCTATGAAACAATAGATGTGTCTGCCCAGCCAAAGAAAAAGTAACAAAAACAACATTAAATGAGAGGAAAGTTAGGAATTTTGTCATGAAAACAGTTGTCCTGTTCAGGGCTTGAGTACTGGCAAGATTTTCTGAGAACACACACTTTGAGAGAGCCCTGAGAAGACTCTTATAGTTGGACCCACTAAATGCTTCTACAGGGAAGTTTTTGGCACATGAATCAACCACATGCCTGCTGCAGAGATAACAGGTAGACTCATAGTTGGTAAAAGAAGAAGACAAAAGGGAACTTACTTGCTAGGAATGACAAACGAAAAACTAAAGCCAAAAGGGGATATTAAAATACAGAGGCAGTTTTGAGGTTATTTTTGGTTCCATAGGACTCTAAGCAAGGTGCAAGACCATCTGTGTCCAAAAAAACCCATCATAAAGATCAGAATTGAGAAAGGGAAAACTGAGCAACCAATGGGAGAACAATAATCAAGGTCAGTTTATCAGAAGAGATGCTTGTTTTAGAAGAGGTGGGTAAGACTCGGAAATTGGACGAGAGCACAAGTTCCCAGGTAGCTACAAGAGCACTTTCAAAATAACTACCTAAATGTGGGTTAAAGAAGCAAACCTTTAGGCCTTTTTGCTGAGGCTTCAGTCATTTTGTGCTATTCCATCGATGTTACCCAGGTCTCAAGACAAAGAACATACGAGGTCAATCCAATGGGAGGGAAACATAACAGCATCCAGCAGGCAGCTGTAGCAGCTCAGCAGGAAGCTCTGTGTCATGTCCAGTGAGAGAACCCCAACCATCTGGGCCAGCACTGCTGCCCTGGAAACAGCTGTTTCAAGACTTGCTAAGACTGGGAGGTGACTCAAAATTAGGTTTCTATTTTTTTTCCCCGCTTCTTTAAAGCAAGCAGGGAGTTGACTGTTGGTGTGTGATAAGAGAGGCGATAGAGTACCTGACTGAGGAGAAGGCTCAGAAGAGTTGGCGGTAAAACCATAAATAGTGGAAGAGATGTTGGAGAGGGGAAAAGCTACTGGTTACCAGCAGGAAGTGAGTGAATGAGTGGGGCTTGAGGGAGGAGAAGATGGAAAACTCTTGGTGGTAGGTGGTGACAGTGGTCAGAAGCCTAGTGTGGGGATCAGAAAAATGAGCAATTGGACACTCACTGAGGAGTAGGTATGTGACTGAATTTTTGGTTTAGAGACAATTGATTCAGACTTTCCAAGAGACAGTTGAAGTTCCAGACCACAGTGATGAAGAATCAAATTATAAACCCATGATTTTTTAATTAAAAAAAAAATTAAAAGAAATGCAAATTTTAGATATCAACACAGCTGAAATTTGTCAGAAAGAAGAAAATGGAATGGAAAAAATAAAAGGGAGAGAGTGAAGAGCAGAATCCCTCTAACTGCTGCTGCAAATTTATCTAATCCAGAATATGTGTGAAACTTGCAGTACCCCTTTTCCTATTTTTAAGGGAATTGCCTTTTAGGTTTTCAGCTGAGCTTTGGGCTTGGGGTTTTTTTGGCTCAAAGAGATACAGTTCATTTGTCTGCTGTAGACTTGTTCATGACAGACAAATATAATATAACAAATTATCTTCCATTAAAAAATTGCAAACTTGGGTCAGCTGCCATGTAACTCATTCCGTTTCATTCCCTCCCAAGGGTTCCATCTATCCCCACAAAATAAATTCATGTGTACTAAGTTAGGGTTTTTTTCATGACTAGGCAATATCCCTGTTCCCTAGAAACTTGCAGTTGTTATTTGTCTTCGTGAACCTCCCCTTTGAAAATGCCAAATCCTTTAAATTAATGCTTCAGAGGGTCATATTTTGCATTTCAGTTGTTGAAAAGACCTTGCGTTTATTCAACAATATAAAGCCCCCTGAGGATCACCAAGCACGGTATATTGTGGAAAAGTGTGCTGTGCTTTCTGTTACTTGGGAGTTGACTGCTCACGTAATCATAACGGCCAGCATTCGAAACTTGCAGTACTTTTTTCATTCTTTTATCGTTGCCTTTTTCATCCTAAAATACAGCTTTTTTTTTTTAATATGGCTAGATCCTGCTCTCAGTGATGGATGTGTCTTCCCTGGTACAGAGCAGATCCCTGGTTGGTTGAAGCAGTGTCTTCAAAAACTTTTGAAGGGTTAATTTTTGGTCAGCATCCAAATTTCTTTGATTCAGTAAGAGCTATTTAAATTATCATGGGCTAATTGTATTCAAGTGCCCCTTTCAGAAGGAGTAGCTTTATCCCAGGAAAGGTAACACAGTTTCACTGGGATTTTAGGGAGAGCATCAGTACCTTTATCTGTCCTTAATACCGATTTTATTTAAACAAACACTTTCCTAGAAGCAACTGAGATTCTTGGAAATAAGCACAGAGCTTTCCTGAGCAGATAATAATTCCAAGGGGGTAAATGAAAACAACCATGAGTAAATGTAAATTGAGTTAATACACTAAATTAGGGATTCTTCTATCTTGGTCTGGTAGTGCAGTTAGCTCACTTGCCCCTTTGCTCTTCATTCAGCCTATATGGAAAAATTAAATGCAGTAAGAGCCAGGCCTTGTTTTTTAATGACACCTAGCAGAGAGAAAATGCCCAGGGATGTCAGCCCCACAATTTTTTATGATTTACTCCTTAAGAAACACTGAATTAACTCTTTTTTTCTTGTTGTTAACCTGCAGCAGCCCATTTAGTTCTTGTGCCTCGGCTCCTCCTGCATAAACATTACACATAGAGGTACTCTGGTGGTAGTGGCTGTGTGAATAATTACATTACACACGGAATTATTCTGGTGGTAGTGGCTGTGTGAATAATTCAGGTAGGCAAGCAGTCAGCCCAATGTATTTGCACAATTTTCTCCCACTGTTTTACCCACAGCCTCCAGCTCTGCCTGTACTAGCTCACATGGCCACAGGTACAGATGAAGTTTGCCAGAATTTGATGTCCTGTACTTTCCACGTGCTCTGTAAAAAACAGAGAGACATTCTTTGGTGTCCGCAGGTACACACGGGAGATTTAACAGCACACTTACTTCTTCCTCTCCAGTGTTTTATAAGAAGCATTTTGATTGACAAAAGCATTTTGATTGATAAAATGATACAGGAGGAGGAAAACTAGTTTTATTTCCTGGGATTTCTGTGAGGTTTTTCTTTTCTTTTGGCTGGGAGGCGGTGGGGAGGAGGGGTAGTTTTAGCATTTAGCTCAGCCTAGACAGTAAAAGACTATCAGTCTGTATCTTTATGTCTCCAGTCCCCTTCACATTCTGGTGTCACAGCCTCAGACAGCTTGCACTGTTTGGGTTCGTAGCATTGCACTAACATGTTTTTAAGTTTAGAAAAGAATTCAGTGTTCAGCAAAAATTTTAAATGAAAATCCTTTCTTTTCACATTAGATTTAGTAAATCCCTTCCCTTTTACAAATGAGAAATCTGGGCCTAACCTATTATGACAGCATTTCTGAGTTTTTCACCTGCGAAGGTTTTTGTGTTTTATAAATCTAATTAACTGTAATAAGAAAATAATAGGACATAATGTTTGTTTTACAAGGTGATTGATCTCTTGGCAGCCTGGCAGACTCTTTTATTGATTGGTTGGTGGATAATGTCAGAGTGGATATGTCCTGGAGGAGAATAGCTGACACCTAAATCCATATGTGACAGATTACCATCTGTGTTGGAAGACAGGTTTCTTCGTGAAATTGCGAAGATAACAGGTGAAAATTGAGAAAGTGACATGAGGGAAATGTGTTGAAACCTGCCTCAACCTTTCCATGCTCTGAGAGCATTTACACAAAGCTCTCTGTTTTGTGGGCAGCCTGTTTTCAGGATGAGGGAGATTAAATTTTAATTATACTCATTCCTGTCTGCCCAGTCTAGATTTAATCCTGTTAATTAGGAAAATGCCTTGTCCCACAACCTAGCTATAAAGCTAATTAAACAGAGAATCTTCATTTGCTACTTAGTGGAACTTCAGTTCAGTAATGACTATCATACTTTACAGTTAATTAGCACTGTGGGAGGGAAAATGAGGATGTTGTTGAAGCACAGAACTCAAATTAGAGGTGCTATAATATATGCTTTATTTCGTTTTGTAGCTATCTGATGCAGGCAAATCACACACTATCCTACCTGCCTCAGTTTCACATTTGTTAAAGAAGAATTAATTAAATGTATCTCTCCTGCAGAAGTGTTGTGTAGGTTTAATGTAATGAAGATAATAAGCTGCTGGCCTTTGAAATGCTCAAGTAGAAGGTACTGCATAAATAGAATTACTCCTTCCTGAAACATGCGAGAGGCAATGAACTGTGCAGTTTCAGGTCGAGTGGTAGAACAGCAGTTGTACCTCCTAAATTGAACATGGCCCTAACAGTCCTGCAGACATTCACAAAATCTTCCAGTGCAAAGCACTACCAGCACAGAACCTGCTGCTGGATCAAACCATTCTGAAGCCCAGACCAGAAATTAAGAACAACTGTAATTTGACTTAAATTTTTTGACAGCAAATGACTTGGATTCATAACACCTTGTTCAATAATAGTGCATTTTAAGCTATTGGTCCTGAAAATACCAAGCGATAATTACCAATCCCCAATTTTACAGAAGAAGTAAAGCAGAGAAGAGTTACACCTTGCCCAAATGTTGGATAAATCCATTGTAAAACTGGAACTAGGACTTACAATTCCCTGGAAACTAACCACACAACAGCTGGCTTGATGCTTCTGGAGGGAACAGCAGAGCCTGTGTTCTACTTTGATTTAGATTAATCTGGGGATATGAAATTAATCTTTCTACCTCAATGAGATATCCCTGGCATGCGTTATTTGAGATGCTATGGAATATTACATTTAGAGTATTGCAAGTGGAGCCTGGTAGCTTATGCCTACGTTAATTCTGAGTTTACAAGTTTTATTGAGAAGTGGCAGGCAAATGTCAAAATAATTTCAGTCTGAGCATTGGTGGCTCTGTAATATTTGTGATGTAGAACAGCGTGCAGTACAAGGTGTTTTGTGCAAGCCTGTGCTGCTTGGCACCCCAGGGTAACCTGCTGAGTTGTACACTGGGCTTGGATTCAAGTGTGGATGAGTTAGTTTGTTTTTCTGTTTCTCTATTTCCCCACCTCTGGCACGGGGATAAAAAGTTTTACAGCTGCTTTATAAAGTACTTTGTGGTCTGTGTGCGTCAGGGAACTAATATCTGTGTCAGCAAGGCAACACTAGTTCCAATTTTTAGGGGACGGTGGTGATTTATAAAACCATGAGAAAGAACAAGGAAAGAAAAGCAAGGGAAAATTAGGAAATCAGAGAATAAAAAGAACTAGCGAACCAGCCCACCTTGCAGGAAATATATTTATATTGATGTCCGCTTTATACTGGTAATAGCATTACTAATTCCAACATGCTGGCTTTCATTATTAAAACCAAGAAGGTTGTGAAGTTTCTGTAATTATTTTAGGTTGATCTGGGAGTATATTATTTTCCTGGAGCTAGGTAGCATTTTAAATCTGCGAAGGATTAGACAGACACAATCGGTTCAAATATTTGTCCAGCCATTGAAAGGAGGATCCTCACTTCCGCCTGCGATGAGGCTTTGGAAATCTCCATCTCCATCATTGTTCAACAGCTAAGTGAAGATTGCATGTTGATTACCCTTTCAGTTGCCTTTAAGCAGCTTATGTGAAATGTTAAGTTCTGAGTTACCTAAAATCCCTAGTTTTTAGTTTTTTCCCTGGCTTGTATGCAGCGAGGCAAATCGCTGTGGGTTTATATGTGCACACACAAGTGCATACATGCACCCTGATCAGAACCAGCTCCTTCCAAACGTGAATTACATTGAGCAGAGCTTAAAAAAGGTGTAAGTGGAACAGGAGCAGGCATTCCCATTAATCTTCACAAGATCATGAAAAGAAAAATAACATGCCTGCTTAGCCAAGTCAAACTGTAGCTATGCAACTTAGCACGAAGCATCTGAGTTCCTATACTTTTATTTAAAGCTGAAAAGCTTTATTTAAAGCTGATTCCACTGCCTCTCTCACATTTTGAGATCCTCAGAAAAAATAGGATAATCTATTATTATGAATTATTAGTATTATTATTATTACATATTAGATAATATTATACTATAGTAGTAGTAGTAGTAGTAGTAGTAGTAGTAGTAGTAGTAGTAGTAGTAGTAGTACAAACCCAGGGATTGTTTCTGTGTTCACACGGACGCACAGCTTTTGTGATGGTGTCGCTGGGCTCCGTCTCCAGACAAATATTTGCAATTGGGGTTTTTTTCCTTCAAATATTACTGCTTTAAAGAAGGTGTTAGCTCCCTTGTTGCAAATCTTGTCTTTGCTTTTGTTTGTATTTAATTGCGCGGGAAGTGAATGAACCATTTTCAGAGCTAACAGGAGGCTTGAGTGCTGAGTTGCCTGTTACACCACACCTTCGCCTGACAGTTTTGACCGTAATTCTTAATGCTTCTGTGGCTTCTCATTGGCCTGTCTTTTCATATCTGCATGTGTCCCATTTGTACTTGCCACAGCCGTGGGTGTTTTGTAGCAGATCATCAACTTGTATGAGCAAGGTATCATTTAATGATATTGATTTCCTGCATTAGGAGAAATCCCTTGGGACTTTATTGCCAATGCACTGAAAGCCCATCAGGTCTCCTAGTCTGAAATGACTCTCACAGTATCATCAGGGCATTTTATGTACAACCCCTGTGGAGGAATACAGTTCTTTACATCCTTTTGCGTTCCTGAGGATAAAGGGGAGCAGAGCCAGTGGGAACTTCGAGCTATTCTTCTGCAACCTGCATCATAAGGAGCCACTTGAGAACTATGTTTGAAGACAGCAGGTTTGTGACTGCTCCACAGACAGTCCCAATAATAGTAGGGGAATATTCGACTAAATAATGCCCAAGCTGGTAGAGACACCACAATGGGTTTCCACTGTGTATTTTTCCCCTACCTGAGAGGCAGACATGCTTACCCTCTGTGAAGTTCAAAGAGGCACTTGACAAAGTTGGGTACCAGTGAGTTTAAAGATAAATGGGGCCTCACCTTCTCACGTGGTGGAATAATTTATTTTCACGTAGCTCGTAACACAAATTATTTATAGCCAAGGAAAGAAAAATAGTGGGGATACAGACTTTTTGCAATTTCTCTGAGCCAGTTAGGCGTGATACATACAGTTGGATACTGCTCTCTTCCAAGTGAAATGCAGCAATGTACTGCTCTCCACAGAGTGAAATAATTTTTACATGCCTTGTCAGTCTCGCTATGGCCATGGAAAGAAATACAGTGAAAGCAGAGACATTGGCACTGTTTATGTTATTTAGAATGTTTTTGCAGCTAACAGTTTTGACCTCTATTCTGTTTTGATGGTCCCGATTTCAAAAGGTCATGTCATGTTTTCCAGTTAGAAGAAATGAATAAATACTTTCTTTTCCTGTGGACTCTCTCAGGTTTTACCCAGATCCTGGTTCAGAATTATTCCAAAGAATTGCTGGTGTAAAACCAATATGCTGCATTGCCAGTGGAATTTCAGTTATTGACAGCCTAAAATCTACGCTCTGATGCCAGCAGGGTTTCATTTTTGCCCCTTATGGTCATGAGAGACCCTGAAAAGAGACTGGAATTTGGAATTTAACATGTGAAATCCAGGGGCCATCATTTAAAACATCAATCGTTACTCCAGAATGGTGTTTGACAGGCTGCAAGTAATTTCTACTTCAAGCAGTCTCAGGCAGCAGAGTAGCCCAAAGGTCATGTTGTTCTTATCACGGGTAAAAGATATCTTCTTCGTGATGGATGACTGTTCAGTGTGTTTAGGATGCATAACGTATTAGTAATTTTAATTCACAATTCCATTTGTCCCACAGTTTTGTCAGGGCAAGTTAAACTGTAGTTAGGTACACCTGTGCTGTGCAGAAGAATGGGACCTTCTGTGGTAATCCATCCTAAGACCCACACCACAGTCCCAGCTGCACATTAGGGAGCCAGGAGGAATCACTTCTACAAAAGGAAATGACAAGCTGCAGGAACTGGGCCAAAAATTCTTGTGTTTTTACTGCCCATCTTGATCTGTGCAGATGATCACAGCTGAAACCAAAAGGGTTGCTGCCTCCAGCCTCATGGTATTGCATAGAGTGACCCTCAGTGTGTTCTTCACCAGATTTATCAGGTTGGGAGCCCAGGGTTATCTGTTGTTGGCCAGCCAAATGCCAGAACTGGAGCACCACAGACATCAAAGAGACTCCTGATTTTGGAGCACTTTGAGAACTTCGTTACCCGAGACACAAAGATTTGAGCTGCCTTTGTGCAAAGCGTTCAGGCTTTCCACAGCTGCTGCTACAGTTTACCCTCATTCTTTTAATTGGATTGAATGCAAAAGCCACTCCTCTGCAGAACCAGACACAAAAGTAATAAGCAGCAGTATAGTTCAGAGGGTCTGAGAACAAATTTCCCATCTCCTTGCCTTAAATGCAACTCATAAGAAAACCTTTATAACAATATACATTGTTCTTGCTTATTTGAATCCTGAACATACTTCTGTCAGTGTGTGTGCAACGAAGTGCTGTTTAGAAATGATGGATGAATTTGCCTCTCAGCTGTTAGAATTTTTGGATTTACCACCTCACTCCTCTTGCTGCCGTTTATATTTTACATGCAGAAATGTGGTAAGTGCCATGCCACTTTCCCATGTTGGAATCATATGTTTCCAAAAATTAATGAATGACTTTCACTAAGAAGCCTCCTAAATTCAAATAATTTTTAAAGCATGCCCTTCATTCACCATCATCTTGCTCATTTTGATGAATTTCCATCTCCATATATTAGACCTTTTGGCATCAAGATTCGCATTTTGCAAGATTTGCTCTTTAAATGGCCAGCTGTTACCTCAAAGTTTCAAAGCTCTTATAGCAAGAAGCTTTTCAAAAGAAAACATCACTCTCCATTTAGTCTCCTGAAAGATGTTGTTTTCAGTTCCAGAAGTGGGCAGCCAAGGCTCAATGTCATATTACTTCTTCACTGTATGCACTCATAAAAAGAGCTATTTCTTGGCACTGCTCTTCTCCTGAAAAAAAGTGAAAGTACTTTTTTTTCCTTTTTCAAATAAACGTGGATCTATGATTTTATAACTGGGGAAGGATGGAAGGATGGCCTGTATTTCAAATGAGGTTTTGTGACCTATTATATACTTTCTGCACAACCTTTTATGGATTGGAAAAGGGATTGGTCATTCCAGTTCTTCAAGACCTCTGGGAGAAGTTAAAAGGGGCAGGAAGTAGAATCATCAGTATGAAATTCAGAACAGAGGTCTTACCAAGTTCATCAGTCCACTTCATAATCATTATTTGAAGTAAGAGTCATTGATCCTGTCCTTCATACACACACACACATATATATATACATGGCTTTCAGATAAAGGCAATAGGTGCTCTGCCTTCAGAATAACTGAATAAGCAACATTTCATGTGCACTCACAGTTAGTTCCTTTTCTGCTACACCAAGTGAAAAAAGTTTGACACGTGAAAATAGGTGACGCTGTGTGTCATTGTGTCACTGAATAATGAGCAAAAATAGCATATAATGCTGATTCCGAGAAAATGTATCCTTGCATTTGTTTGTGTAAGGATAATAGAAGGATTTCTTCAGAATTCAAGTGTCTTTTACTTCATGTTTATTATTATTTCAATTTTTCGTGTGTTCTTATGTTTTGATAGTTCCTATACAAGGTAAAAGGATTCACGTCCTTCACAGGTTGAAGTCTGCTGTCAGGCAGAGCACTCCATCTACAGAAGAGCTTCCCTGAATGTTCTCTAACACCAAAGTACTTCAGCTTGGGTCATCTGTTGGTTCCAGTTCTGAGAGAAATGCCTCTGTCTCCTGAACAGCTCAGCCCATAGCTCTCCTTGTAAGCCTTGTGAGATAGGTCTGGGAAGGGACACATCTGACCAGCCTGGTTCCTAACAGGGACAGCAGCCTCCTTGGGGATCTGAGTATATTCCTGTATTTCTGCCCTAAACGACTGAATTTCTGTCATGAACTAAATTTTTGCTGTTCATTCTTTGCAGATATTGATGAGTGTTTGGTAAACAATGGTGGCTGTGACCATTTCTGCCGAAACACGGTTGGCAGCTTTGAGTGCAGCTGCCAGAAAGGCTATAAACTGCTCACAGATGAAAGGACCTGCCAAGGTAATACCTCATTAACCTTACTCTTCATGTAATGAGGATGTTATTTCCAGTGGATTTTTTTGTTGTTGTTTTTATACTCAAGTCATTTGTACTGCAGGTTACAATTGTACTGTCATAGGAAGTAAGGTTAGAAAACACCTGTGAGATTTCTGTTTTCTGAGGTGGGATTAGAAGATTATTGTTTCAATGTTTTCAGTAGTAGGAAGGCCAGTGTCTTGTCGAAGTGTAAAAATCCAAGTGGCATAGCAGAATAGCCTCAGGCAAAGAGTCTTATGTTCAAATCCTCTCATTTGCTATGATCTGAGTGGGACAGAGGCTTGTCTTGTTTAGACCAGAGTCATTTAGAGTAACCAACTGTAATACAGCATTTGCAAGATTTAAGCTAAAAAAACGGGGTTTAATTTGTGAGCTCACCTTTGCCTGAGAAAAGTTGTTTATGAATGAATGATGGTGGCATTTTGTGGGAATTCAAATGAAGCATGTCTTATATCGTTTGCTGTGCATGTCATGATTTGTTATCTAAGTCATCTGATGTTATGTATTCTATGGCTCATTAAATGCATAACCATTTCCAAGTACTGACCATGAACCTTTGGAGAAATGACATTTAAACTCTGTAGCTTTACCTTTTAAAAAACTCATAGAAAAGGCTAGAAAGATGAGTATGCATCAATAGAGAGAGAAAGGGAGGGATGATGTATTGAATTAAAATTTTATGCAGAAATTGCTATTTTATTAATACATGATTATTTGCATGGGTTTTGAATAAGTAAAAGTTATGAAGTCCAAAACAGCATTACTATTTTAGCGCTTCTTTGTTTATCCACAAAAGAGAAACCACAATCTGAAGATATATGTGTCATTCAAAATTCTTCCATTGCTTCTCACTGGTAGTTCCATCCATCATTTGAGAAGCCACCTCCACCCTGACTGTGTGATTAGGCACAAAGGAGTTAGTGAAAGGTTGGTTTCAAGCTGGACAGGATGGAAAGAGTTGAGATTAGCACAGCTAGTGCCACATGATTCGGCAGGAATAACACATTAGGATCATGTCAGACATGGGGAAGTTGCCGGGTTTTGATTTACCTGCTAAAAACAGGGACAGAACATTAAAAAGAAACTTTCCCTTCATGATGTATTTAGAGATGGTTAGGAAGACCTTGTTCATGAATTTCATGTGTGATGACATGCTCTCACTGTTATCAGTCAGAGGTTTCACCACTGAACTGAATGTTATTACACCAGGGAAAAACTCGGGAAAAGTTAGGCAGGAGCTGGTGCAGAATTTATTTGTTCATTCTGCAGAGGGTTTATAGTAGGCTTTAAAAGCTCCCTGTAAATAATCAGATTTCTGTGGTGGTAGTGAGAATCTAGAAGCAGCTCTGTAAATGCTGTTCAAGTGAGTTTTGTTTCTTCAAGTGCCAGAGCTCCAGAATGAGAGAGTCACCAGCAACAATACACACCGTGCAAGGACTAAAGCAGTAGCTGATCTTCTCCTCCTCATGTGAGACATGGAAGTAAAACCATGATCTGGCCATCCTGCTTTTCCCATTGTCAGTGAAGAAGAACAGGCACTCAGTCTTGCCTCTACATGATACATTGACCGATGAACTGTGGTTTATCTGTTGCTGTAACAGATTAGTGCAAGCCCAGAGAGTTTTTGGGCTGGACAAGTTCCTCCATCCCAGAAGCTCTGGTTCTTCATACCATGAAATGGGCAGGACAAAGTCATTTCCTGTTTGAAGTCTGAGGTATTTGGGCCCCAGCAAACATGGTGTGATGCCTGCTTTGTGGAGGGATCACTGTGATAATTTAGTTCCTGTCTGGTGCTTAAGGTGATAATTGGTGACTCAAGCAGTCAGTAAGCCTGCTCATAAAGAGAGAAGGAAAGTGAATATAGAGCAAGAAATCACTGATGTATGAATCACCTGCACTTTGCTTCTTCTGCTGCAAGAAGAATATAGTCAGGGGACGTGGTTATAGTTATTAATATCAGTTCTGTCAGGAAAATGTGGTTTGGGGTTAGCGACTCTTCTGGGATGTAAATCATCCCCATTTTGTTTTTTGTAATAGCCGGTCAACACTGACCGTAAAACATTAATGAGAGATTCAGGGAAATTTATTTTAGGCATATTAGCTTTTCCAGTGAGTGAAACAGAATGGTCTAATTTCTGTTTATAAAAGATGCTGTTGTTCATGTTACATCTGTTGTTTTGATTCCTAATAGAGTTTCCATGATTTATGATCTTTCTGTCAACATTGCCCTTCTCTTCTGGTTTTCATTTTTTAAAATAAAGATTTCTTTCAGTTACTAATCAACATGTTTACAAAACACTCATTTAGAACCTTAGAAATCTGCATTGTTTGGGACTGGGTCCTATTTAGTTCAGGTGGCCTCCCCAGTGTATAGAGCATTCCTCTCCAAACATGTTCATCATTAATATCAGCACAAGGCAATTCTACATATTTCAGTATAAAATTCCTTCATGTTCCCAGTGAAATTCCGAAGTTGTCCCACCTCACCTAATTTCCTTCATTTTATTGTAGACCTCAGAGCTGACTTTGAGAGTACAAGGAAATTGTATCAGTCGCAGACTTTGCTCTGGTTGTTTGCAGAGCTCCCACCCCAGTCGTACCAAGTGCCTTCCCCACATTCATGCTCTCTGTGAAGAGGAAAGTGTTTCTCGTTCAGTTTTTAGGCAGGAAGGGTAGAGCCAAATATAGCAGCTTGCCTGAGATCACACTTATAAATGCTTGAGCTGCCCAGAGAATAAATCTCGAATTTTTGTGAATCTGCCCCTGCTAATTTGCCCATTACAAGGTGTTTTTTTTTCTCTTGGGTTTGTGCTCATATCGTGATACGAGAATTCCTTGATTTTTCAGGAACTCTGAATCTTGGTACTCTCTTGGTGCCACCCTGCATTTTGAGTGCTTGCACAAGCAGCCCTGGCCTTTGGAAAGGGCCTTAAAATGTTCCGCATTTGTCTGTTTACAGCTAAACCATTTTTAGCCCCGGCTGCAAAGAAAACCATTGTCAATCACAGATTACTTCTGCTAGGGAGTGGTTCTCACGCTGTGGCTCCTTGTTAGACAAGGAGAATGTGGGGGGTTCCCTTCGCTTCCCCTCCCCTGCATTCCAACCATTTAAAAGGAAACTTATTTGTAACCCAGAAGGTGAAGAATCCATACTGCCCTGCCAGTAATATTGCGGAGGCTGATACTGTTTTCCCAGAGTCTCTTTTTTCACGCAGACTTAAAAATAGATTTTTTTTCCCCCTTTGACAGGGAAATCACTGTATGACAATACCAAACCCATCTATTGTGTATTACTTTAATTGATCCCTTAAGTCTAAAGTATTGTAAATTCTTTGGTGCAGGAAGAAGCAGTTGGATCTGTTTGTATAAACCTAGCAAAAGAGGTCTGCATCTCCTTTGAACATGTAGTAAAAATAATATAGCTATATTTATAGCAAGGAGAGCTTGTGTTTGTAACCTTTTTGGTAATTAATAGAAGGACAACAACTCAGATCAGTTCTAGAATGACATCAGCAACAAGCAAGCGGGCAAGACTTGCTGCAGTGAAATAAAGCTGCAGTGAATGTGTGTAAGCTCAGACATAATTACCTTAATCCTCAGCCAGTATGAGTTTTAGAGCCAGTTAACTTAATTGCTTATTCAGTTTCTGTTTGTTGTGCAGTGATCTCGAAAAAAAATCAACAATAAGCAGTCTCTCCGCTCTGCTCAAGTTCAAGCTTCATTAAGCACCCAGAAAAATGTGTGAAATTCTGTCGTAAATAATTTTGTCTTCCTGCTCCAGGAACTGCTTTTTGCAAAGCAAGACAGTGAGAGACAGCACACACATTTGTTACAAATCTCTCCAGGGAGTGGCAGAGATAGAAAGATGCGTTACCTTGAGGGAACAAAAAAAGTGCTTTTAGTGGGAACATCCGGTGATCAGCATGTAATATTTTGGGCTGCTAAAGCCACACCCACCCTCTGCTTCTCTCCACGTCAGTTCAAAATAGAGACAAATCCTCCTACTCTGAGGAATTTAAACTTTTGCAGGGGGCAAAAGCTCAAGGCATTTGCATCATTCTGGTCCACTTACAGCCTCCAGAGTAGGCTTTAAGAGGGGTTTGGTGATACCACAGACATGATGAAGTCTGCTCAAGCTGCCTTCTCACCAACCATTTGAATTGATACAGCCACTGTATAAAAGGAGATGACTGTCCACCAGGGAACAGTACCTCCAGGGCATGTGGAATACCTGCGTGGGCCATCTGGCTTTTTTGGGCCTTCTTTATGGCCATAGATGACAGCATTTTTTATTTGCTTTGAAGTATTGCCTGTTTGACTGTTGGTTATTCTTTGCTACCTTCCTTTTAAACAAATTTTAAACAAATGCAATTGACCCTTTTGTAGCCAGGCACTGGAACACAAGGTCTCACAGTCTGCTGTTGATAGTGCTGATGTCTGTCCAAAGGAGATTCAGTGATGCATGTTTCTACAATAGGAAATCCCAAACAGAATTTGCCCCATTGCTTCATGAGTAATTGAATTTTCCCTCTAGTGATTTTCTGTGGGCACTTTTTGCTAGATTTGGATAGCTGCAAAGCTCTCCAGTAGAGGTCCAAGTACAGCTGATTTGAGGTGGTTTTCCCTCTGACTACAAGACGTGAGCATTTACACTATCATATTTGATATTTGTACTTTTCTTTCATTTAAAACGAATGTGCTTCTTATGCCCCACTATACCCCCCTTCCTCTCTTCTCAGCCTCACTTCCAGACAAGTGTTCCTCAAGACTTGATGCTCATGGAGTGGAGCAACTGGAAGTAATGGCTAGAGCAGTGATGCTGTGAGCAGATGCTGAAGCAGTTTGCTTAGTAACTCTGGCAGCATTTTGCAGTGCTGTCCTGCAAAACACCTCAAACCTTGTCCAGCTCTGGATTTTTTGTTTCCTGGTTTTTTTTGGTTTGGTTTTTGTTCTATATCTCTACATATCTGTTAGTAGGGGGATGCTTTACATAGGGCTTCCAATGCCTGGTGTCAGGAGAAGCCTTCTTTCATCCCAGAATGAGAGAAAGAAAAATAGCACCTTGAAAAAAGCAGTAGCTGTCTGTGATCCAAGGATCCTGCAGGCCTGGTCTTGAAACATTGCCCTATTAACTGGGTAGGTAATCACCTCTCATAATGTCCATAATTTAACTTACTGTACGAAATATGCACTATTTGCCTTCCCAGGGTAAGATTTGGATCTCCCAGCACGGTATCTCCGTTTTGAAAATGGGTATGAAATGAGGGATTAATCATACAGGGAAGGACAGATAGAAGGTGCTGGTGGGAATTATTTTTGGCCTAAAGAAGCCCATAAGGATTAGCTACAAAGATCTCATTATATTCTTCTGTATGGAACTATTGATGATAAATGTGAATGTACAGGACCAGTTTAATCCCAAATAAATCAGTGCATCCACAGCAGCAGCACTGAATCTCCAGCCATCATTGACACAGAGTAACCATATTAAAACTAAAAAATAGCCAAAGAGGTTTGCACCCTTGGGTTACATGACAGTGACCTGTCACTCACATTTGATCATGTAACCCAACAAAGCAACGGGCCTTGTCCCAGTCACATAACCTGATGAAGGTCCCAGGATTCGGATACACGCCTTGCATTGATTTATACAGGACACAATCACTCATCTAAGATAACAAAACACATCGGAGCATAGAAGTCAGGTCTGGAGCATCTGGCCCCTCAGATTCAATGTATCAACGTGGTTCGGCCAACTTTCCAGTGAAAAGGGGCACAAAGTTTCATTGTTGGTCTACCCCCTCTCTTTCCTTTTCTTCCCCCATTAAATACATAGAAAAGAAAATGTTCAATAACCTTAATATTGTTTAGCCTTCTTCTTCTTTCGGAAGTGGCAATAACATAGAGCTTCACAGCCAGATGAGATGGCATAAAGAGGGCACCAGCAGAAATTTTACTGCCTGGGGTGGGGTTTTGTCTTAATATTAAAGTGCATTTTTAGCTGAACCCTCACACTCAGAGGTTGTCACCCTCATGGTCAGGACTGAAGTGTAATGGGTGCAGAGCATTAGGAAGCCATGGGGAGGGAGGTAGCAGTGGGGATCCCACAGAGAGTGTTTGCTGTCTGCAGTGAGGAGCAAGCAGGCTTACAAGTCCCCTCACTGACTTTTGCCCGAGATTGCATGTGCATTTGCTGTAAGTGTGAGGTCTTCATCAGTCAGAGAAAATATTCAGGGCTTCATTTTGCTCTCACTTATATCAAAGAGAGGGCTACTGTGCTGAGCAGAGTTACAGTGCTGTCACACTAATGGAACCTGCTCGTCCTTGTTGTCTTGTACCGCTGGAATGGAGTGAGTCAGTGCCAGTGCAGAGGTGATTAACGAGAGGGAGGGATGAAGAGACTCAGGCCATTCCCCTATCAACACTCCTTTCTGGGATACACGTGAAGGAGAGGGATTTTGCCTCGATGCACTCGTACACCCATCCACGTCAGACAGACATGCCTTAACATATAAAATACATTGGCTTGTTACAGGCTGATTTTCATCCAGTCCAGCTGAGTTTGGCCCAAGTGTGTTCTAATTGTGTGAGCTCTTCATATATAGACAACAGTGCTGGTTCAGCTGCCAGGGCAGTGTAGCTCAGGAACCAGGCAGTGATGCTCTGGAGGAGATCCTGGGAGCTGCTTGTGGAAATCAGACTAGCTCAGAGAAAGAAAACTCAGGATGATTTCCCTGTCACTGATGATGTTCACTCCCTGTGCAGATTTTCTCTATGGCATTCTGCACCACTGAGCCTTACAAAAATATCTCGCTTATGACAAGCACCATATTGCTTCTTGCATCAAGATTAAAAACTACTCCACTGGGTAAGCAACATGTTACACTGTCAGTGAAAGGAATACTTCTCAAATCCTTTCTGTTACACTGGGTGTCAGTGAGACTGTGAATATTGGTACAGTCTGCCTCTGTGAGAAAAAAGGGTTGCAAGATCATACCCAGAAACAATAAATGCCCCAGGTATGAAGTAAAAACAGCTCTAGCCAGTACAAGTTTGTTTGCCAAGTGATAGTATCTGCAGTGTTGGTTGTAGCAATTAAGTCTGCTGAAACATGAAAACAAACACATCCCTCCACCTCCGGTTCTCCCCTCTGCAGCAGTGTTTTCCTAAGTTAAAGGGGAATGTTCTTTGGTCGCTGCGTCTTGGAAGGCATATTAAACCTGACAATCTAGGCTTTAAATCACTTTCTAATAGAAGGAGACCTAATGTGGAGAGGGCAGATGGGACAGATTATTCCACTTCTGTCTTTCCCATGAAGCTTCTGACACAGGCTACTGTTGGAAGTTATAGATAGTAGATTAGTTTGACCTCAGGTCTCATTCAGTATGGTAGCTCTTATACTGTTAAACTCTATAAAGTATACTGCTATCAAATAGCTTTTAACAGCTCTGTCTGGCCCCCTCCTGTTGATGATGTGTGTGGGAAGCCAAGCAAAACGTTCTATTAGTGTTTAGAAAGAGAATTTGAGATATATTTTTCGGTTGATGTTGTGGGATTTATGACTTGTATAGTGCTGAAATTACTTTACTGGACTGGAATCATGTTATGTATTAATGAATTACCAGGATATGAGTCAGCCTTGGAATAGTTTGAGCAGGAAGGTAGCATTCTTCCACAAACAATAAACTGTTGATAAATGGTGCTGAAAGCTGTAATTCAATAGGAATTGTTTTCAAAGAGAATCAGAGAAAGACTATATGTGTATATCTATTCTCCACTACCACACATTAATGCCATATTACTGCTCTCAAGCATTTAGTCACACTGATTATGGTCAGATAGCCTTTACCCTGAGTGCTAAACAGAATTGCAATAAAATGACAACTCTATCCCAAATATTAAAAAGAGTTTCATTTTTCTGTGCTTGCATCTACATTCCTGAGCCTTTTAAAAGTGCCCTGGTTTGTTTATTTTCTTCTGATGAGAATAAAAGCCTAACCTATTGAAACAAAGGAGTGTGATTTTCTTCCATTAGCCATGTTATGAACTGCTACTCTTTGTTTTGCCAACTTGGAGATGAGGCCTTAGTTAGGACAGGTGAAATAACACCAAAAATCTAAGCCCAAATATGGAGTCAGTGGAATGGAGGAGTGTCTTCGGGGGTTTTGCTGGGTGCAAGATTTTTGATGCATATTTGCAAATCACAGTGTTGGTATTTTCAGAGGGATACCTGCCGGGACTGTGGAGGCCAGCCTTTCTGGGCAGGGTTTTTAAGCAAGCCTTTGAGGCAGAGCCAGAGAACAGCAATTCTTGTGTATATTCAGTGGTCCCTTGACTTCAGCAAGAGCTTGAAGTAAGCTGGGAATGCACAGGTCCACGGGAGGTGAAGGGAAGTGCTGCATTTGAGTTCTCAGGTGAAAACTGAAACTGTGTTGTTGTACTTGCTCTTCAGCACTGTCAAATAACACCAGGCATGTTTTCACCCAGACTAGTCCCTTGTTCCTTCAAGAAGCCTCACTAGCAGCTCCTACAAAAGGGTGATTCAGACAACACCTTAGCACAGTGAGCAGTTTCCTCTTTTCAAAAATACGGCTAAAAATCAAATCTATTGCAGGATAGAGGGAATATTCCTTCCTTGAGACAGACATGGTAAAGCCTTTATTACATTCTCCTCAGGCTGTTAAGCTGCTCTTAACAGAGTTGCTGTGTAAATAGTGGCTTGAGCAGAGTGCAGACGAGTAAACATATTTATGTTTGTAGGAAAACAAACCTGCCTGAAGTTTCTTTTAATGAACTTCTCTTGATATACGGCTTCTCCTACCCCAAGCTCTTGACGTAGTAGCACGGTTTATTCCTATAATAGCAGTAGATAACTCAGCTTGCCTTTGCCTTGGGAAATGATTGATACTGGAAAATTATACATTTGCTTATAAAGTCTTGGCAACGTTTTGATAAAAGTACTTCTTTTCTTAAAAAACATTGGAATAAGTATTGACTTTAATTGCATTTTAGATTGTCCTTGCAAAACAATGGTAAGAGGATAAACATAATAGGAGCCAAAGCCAATTGCCTCCTGCTGGGTTCCTGAGATTCTAACAGAGGAACCTGAGCACAACAAAGCCCTCAAGTAATGGAGAGGGGTGGGGAGGAGCTAGGACAGGTAAGCGTAGGCCCAAGAGCAAGGGTAATGTCTGGGAAATCTAAGCATTGACACAACTTCTGTCTCCAGTTTGAAGATGTTCTTCACCCAGAAAATTAGGCTTTTGCCTCTTTGGTCACAATACCTCTTTCACTTCGTGTCACAGCAGATTCAGCCCTCAAAGCTGGAGGACCTTTTGTTGCTGGGAAGTGATTGTGTCCAACTGTCACATAGAGAAATACAAGTTGGCTCAAGAGGATCTTTATTTTCATACCATAAATACTCCTGTTTCAAAATCTTATGTCAAAGACAACCTGTACGTAATGTGAGGAAGCTATAAAGCAAATAAATTCAGTGTCAGAGATGTGTTGAGGATGGTGGTGCAGTCACGAGTAGATTTTGTAGCTCCTGTGATCTGACAAAATGCTTAGCTTAACTCATTTCCTATTGATTTTAAAAGTAATAGATTGTAAAAATCAATAATATTCTTAAGTGTACTTAGGCATTTTTTATACTATTAGCTTTGGTTGTTAGAAGATAATGGTGCTTTACTCAGGTTCAGATCACTATAGTGCATTTTTATGTGTTTTAAAAATCATTTGGAAGTCCTTTTATAAATTGTTATTCACAAAGATAGCAGTAAGGAGAAAAAGCAGGATGAGAGAACTGCCATGAGCTTATGGTGAGGTTAAGTATGATGTGCTCAACAGAGAAAACCAGTTCCAGTTTGAAATCTTCCCTTCCAAATGCCTTTATAGAACACCTCCCTAGGCTCACTTTGTGCCTATGACCTTGGACAGACTTACTAATTTTATACCATTGTGTCTAGTTATTAGTAGGTTTTTCCCATGTTCCATAAGAGACCAGGCAAACTTTCTCACCTGCAAAAAAAAAAATCCCTTTCTTTTTTTAACTTCCCTATCTGAAAGTATCTGCAGAGCTGTCTCTGGTGACCAGCATTGATTTCCTCATCCTTCTCCCTACTAGGACAGCTGACCAAATTCAGAATTGAGCTTAGCTGAAGAATCAGAAGAAGAGGGCAACTTGGCTTGGCACTTGAGACCAGGCACCTTTTCCTCCTCAGCGGTCACGTGGTGAAAAGCTGACACTGCTGTTCCCCAACTCCGCTTGCAGGACTGAGATTTAGCAAGTAGTTTTGCTCAATTTAAAATATTAGAAGAAATTCTTATCTGCCAAAATTGAATTTATCAAGTAATCCTCTACCATTACTCTGTTTTTAAGTTTGGTGCTGCCCCCAAAAATAGCAGATGGTGAGATCTTCCATGCTGCTGCAGGGAAACATATCAGAAATCTTTTTTTTTGTCCAACAGCAGAGAAATAATAATGTAATAATAATGGTGGTGATAACGATGATGTATTTCATTATAGAAATGTAAAAAAGCCTCGGTCCAAATCCCACCACCTACAGTCAAAGAAACCCCCAAAGACCCCAAAGTTGGCTGCCAATTTTTGCCTGGCTGAAATTGCCAGATTCTGCAGTTTCCATCCGAAAGCATAAATCTTCCCGCCCCTTGGGCAAAGCTCTTGGTGATCCAAAAGCAAGCAAATCCATGGCTGATGCATGAGGCAGAACAAAACCGTAGTGCCTGGGAGCAGACTTGGCTCTGCAGTGCTGACAGGAAGAGGAATGTGTGGTGGTCACTTGGCTTGGCACACGTGTTAAGGGGAACACACACACGTGTTGAGGGAATAGGCGTTTACTGCAGGGAGATGTTGTTCCACAGCCCCATTTCTGCAGACTCAGAGGAAGTCCTGAGGCAAGCTTGTGGAGGAGAAGGAGGTTGTGGATTCTGTGTGGAAGAAAAATTAAATATGGAATTTTTGAAAGAAACTGAAAAGAGAAAGGAAAATTAATTTGTTGCTACGTGAGATCACATAACGCTCCCTTGGAAGAGTTCCTAAAGAAAAGATTGTGTTTACTGTGGAGAGGGAGCAAAGAATCTAGGCCTACAATTTTATTGCCAAGTCTCGTTTTTTAACCTGCTTTCCCTTTGTTTTCAAACCCCAGAGATAGCACAGCGGTTCACAGAAAGTGCAACTGGTCTCTTTTGATAAGGTCTGATGGCAGAGATAAAGGAAACAAGCTGCCATTTGCCTTTAAAGACCTTCCCAAATGTACTGTCTTCTTCTTCCTAAAAGCAGTTCCCTTTGCTTTAACTTGTGGGTAAATAGTGGGAAACCAGTTGCTGTGATGTTAATGAGGGTGATGAGTTTGCTGGGTGAAGAGTGGTCCCCTCGGTGCTTGGCATCAGAGAAGGATCTGCCTACTGCAGTTCCTCTAACACTGAAGGGGCCAATGAAAGATTGCTGTCTTGTGAACTAAGGTGAATTCACAGGAATTAGGAGAGGCAGGCAGCCAGCCCAAGGGAACTGCTTAGTTGGAATCATTCCTGCTTTCCTGTGTGTAACCTCAGGCCCAAGAAAATAATACAAGAAATCTAAAAAGAGGTACCTGCTTATTCCTGAAAGGATCAGGTATGCATTGCACTTTTTAAGATAAATTATTCAGCCTTTACAAAATTTAGCAGTTAAAAAGGATCACACCAATTTGAACGCTAAAAGTTAAACTGATGGAAAAGATGAAGGAATCGGTTCAGGAAAACACTTAGACAATCCCTTCTGGGGCAGGGATGCTTTTGGAGGTTACCAAGCAAAATGCTAGAGGCTGCTTAAGTGCAGGAGGTTGGACTAAATGAGTATGAATATTTAATGCTGGCATTAAATATACTCATTCTATCAAAATAAACATCCAGTTTCTGGACTATGTCTTAGAAGACATGATTCAATTTCAGACATGTAGCAGAAGTGTGAGAACACACAGTAAAAGGAGAAGTCAGTGATGCCCAGATATTCCTTAGAGCAAAAAGAGTGTATCTAAAATGATCAGACTGAAATGATAAACAACAGAGACAGCTGTGGCTCCCTAAACTGCACTTGCACCAGAGCTGTATGGAGTGCTGATACTGCATTTGGTACTGAATTAAGGCAGAGAAAGATGCAGCCTGTCCTAAGAGTGACAGCCTCAGGAGCAGAGATAGGGGGTTATTGAACTTACTGTGGGTACAGATAAGCTGGGAGGAGGATGAAAACAAGCTGTTTCCAGGATCTCAATATACTGAATAAAAACATACAGACGGGATCTTGAGGCTGTGAGGTAGAATTAGGTGGATGATAATATTTGTCCTTAGTACAGCTGTATACTGTGTGCTTATCCCTGAAGCTGAGTAACACTCACTTTGTTGTGTACTGCTAAATCCTTGAAATACCTCAGTGGGATGCTTACATAATAAGTCACAGGTTTCTAATTACTTACTGCCTCTGTCTCAAACATATATTGCAGTTTTCTTTTGCTGTTTATATACATTTATTTGTTTTACTACCTCTTTGCATTCTAACAAATCATCTCTAATAAAAAGCACATTTCCTTGCGAGCAGAATCAATTTCCTTCAGAAGTCTTTCAGTCCCTGATTAGTGGGTTATATTTGGTCTTCACTAATCACATACTTAACTGTGAGCAATAAAGTTCTTAAATAAATAAATGCTTTCGTCCAAGTCAACATTAGTTAAAATGGACAGTTTCCCACTCAAATTTCTGAAAACAAGATGAGACTGTGCTACCTGGGCACTTAGATTCCCATTAAAAGTACAGCAGTTAATGCCAGATCTGGTTTTTTGTGCAGGTCATTAGGTATGTTATTAACAATTAAGTCTCAGCAGCAAGATGACTTGATTGCAACTCAGTAATGCAGTGGGAAGTCTAAATGGGTGTGGGTTTTCAATTACTTTTAAAGGCCTGGGGTTATGGCTTTTTTTTCCCCCCTTTGTGTTAGCCTGCTCCAGAAGCACTCAGTGGGAAGGTAATGAAGTAGAAGATTTGTACGTTACTACATCTTTCCCTCCTTCCTTTTCATTGGTTTTATTATTGCAGGCTTTGAAACTTAAGGAGAAGTTAGCTAAAAGCCATTCCTCCTGGTCAGGGTTGGCTGTGTGTTAGAGAGCTACATTCTCACGTGGAGGATGCGTTTTTACTAACTGTGAGCAGGGCTAAGTCACTGTGGATCAAAAAACGTGAGATGTGGTGGAAACCCCATCACATGGCTGCTGTAGCAAAACAATGCCTTCCCAGCGTTGAATTTAAACGACCATTTGTTGGAGAACAGAGCTTGAATCATGACTCCCTACGGTCCAGCAACCACTCAGATTAAGATATGTGGTTTCCCTAATGTCTGTCAAATATTGTTGGAAACCAGGCTGGCTCGGCTGTGAGGTGAACAACATTACATGGGTGGTATCAGTTCCCCGCAGAAATTGGAGGTGGGGGGAGGAGAAGACAGAATATAACTTTCAGCCAAAATACATACAAAAAAAGCATTAGTGTTTATTTTAAAAACATCATGTAACACTTCTTTAGAGTTTCTATGTATGTGTGCTTAATGAATGAGAACAAGGAAAGGCTCTGTTTCTCAGAGGAGCCGATAACTTGGAAGCTGAGAAAGGTGAACACAAAACCTTCTGACTGACCTTGAGTTTGGCTTGTGTGCATGGCCTGGGGTGCTCCACACTGAGTCCACATTTGGCTTGGGGGTTAAAAATAAACCAGGGCTGTGTGAGATGGACAAAACAGAACTATATCTTGTGGGCCTTTCCTTGAGGAGAATGTGGCCTTGTTAGGAGATAACCCCAGCACCCTGAGAGCGGCTTTGCTGTGCTCACTGCGCCGGGACACCTGGGCCGCTGCTCCCAGCCTGGGGCTCAACCCCCACCACCTGAATCTGAAACCCACAGATGCCTTGCTGTGAATATTCTTCATGGCAGCCTGGGCAAAAGTTGTGGGATAGATAAAAATCTTTGCCGCCATCATCAAGGTATACCTAAGCTTGCTGGGAGGATTGAGACTGTATGGACTCACAACTGTAATAGCACCTTAAAGTGTTGCTGTAATATCAAAAATGACCATTTTTGACTGATCTACCAGCGTTCAGGGTGTCATGAGTCACTTCTACTGATTAAGGAGTTGATAGTAGAGATAGATATTTCCTTTTATTTTTATTATGCATTCCATTTCTAAGTAAAAAATATTTCTTTTCTGTTTTACTTCTATTTGAAATAGTATATTTAAATTTAATTTATTTTGCATGTATGCAGTGATCTAGGGCATGCTTCATGTCTCACCGAACACAGACAAATCAAATATAAGATGGTTTCTTTGCTTAGTGTCCAGAATCTTTAGTCTGCACTCTGTTCCCCATCCCTGTTATAGCTTTTATTGATTGTCTTTGAGCCACTCCTGTCTTGTTCTCTGTAGCACAAATAGCACCACCGAATAACAGTGATCTCTCCTTTCCACTTTTATTTTCTGATCATGTGAAAAATACTCCAAGCTCAAGACTAAACTCTTATGCAGTTATGATATATGACCTGTGTTTTGGAAGGAGGGTCCCACTTTCATAAATTGACCTAGCTACTTTGTGTATGTCTCAGAGAAAAGCTGTTGAGATGACATTAGTTTTCTCTAAACAATTTCTTCACTTGTTCTTAATATTAGCAAACAAAATTGCATTAAGGAAAACAGAGACAGGACAATCCTCATTTTTGAAGTAGATTTTTAATGTGAAATTGGGAAGCTGAACATTGAATTCTTCGGTTCTATAACCACAACCCTCAAATCACACCTCTGTGCAAGTGAGTTTTGCACGTGTGCATTCTGTCAGGGGGTTACAGCAGTTCCTGCATCAGTTTGCAGTTGTAAAACATCTCTAAATCCAGCAGGATTTACCAGTCTCACCTGTGTGTGTCTGGCGCTGAGCTGCTTGTTTGTAATGCTAATGCTTTTTGGAAATGTCCTGCTTTACGCTTTGATTTCCTGATCATTGGTTCCTTTTAATTACTCTGAAATTTATTTTAGAGCGATGACAGTCAGGAACACAGGGTATTGCATCTGAGGGCTAGAAACAGAGCACAGAAAGGAGCCTTTCACTTTAGAGCTGCTGGTCGGAATCCAGCTCAGGTTCAGGCTTAGCAAAAATCACCACTGTGTGGTGGCTTCAGGGTGCCCTGCACTCCACGTCCACAAATGAGTCAGTGTCCACATCACACAAACCACAGAACAATTGGTGCTACTGTAACTGGGAGCCTAGTGGCAGCACCAGTGGAAAGGGCAGGGACTTGAATGAGCATGGAAAATGAGCTGCTTTATTCCCTGCTCCCTCAGGTCACCTTTGAGACACATCTGTTTGAGGAAACTTAGAAGAAATTCGATCTCTGGTAGCTCCCTTCTGGAGATAGAAGAATTTACTTTGCAGTACTGACAATCTGACACCCACTAAAAAACTTTACATTCAAGAGAAATAAAGATCATTATGGGATCATTTAACATGGGAAAGCCTGAACTAAAAAAAAAGCTACACGATTGAAAAATCAACAATAAAATCCAAACGCTGACTTGAAATAATAGGAACCTAGCCAAACTAATATCATCAAGCATGGCCACTATTGCCAAAAATTGCTTCCCTCAAAACCCCAGGGAAATCCTGCTCTTTTATTAAACCATTGAACAATCTCTTCCAGTTGAATCCCTTCTAGGGAAAAATTAAGGAGTGCTTCCTCTGTTCAAACATTCTCTTTGGAGGTGAGAACGTGGATTGCTTGAAGAGATATTGGACTTTATTCAGCCTGAGATGATGCCTTGATGTCATGGAAACAGGGACTGGAAGGAGACCTGTCAGCAGCACAGGACATCATAAAGAGAAGTCTGGCACTGCCAGTGTGCCCGTGAATCCGTGGTGGAGCTTGGAAGAGACCTTTGGAGGTCACCTGCTCCAACCCCTGAACTTGGCACTTCCACTGGGTCTGCTGTGAAGTAGGGAGCTCCTTTCTTAGACTTTTTATGTATCATTAGTATTCCTAGGAAAAACTGGCAGGAAACTAATCGTGTGCTACCAGCAGTGAATTTAGCCCCATAGTCCCTGTAAGCTTCAAACAGCTCAGACACCTCTTAATACACTGAAATGACACAGTCACCTGTGCTGATTGCAGTGGTGAATGTGGCATGAATTTTTGACTAAGTGAAAGTAAAAAATACGTGGTTTATGTCAAGTAAGTGCGTTAGCAAATCTGAAATGCTCAGAGACAGCTGGTACTACGTGTGAATTATTGCCAAATGCAACTAAAAATAGAAAACAACCTAAAGTTGGAGTTTTCCACTGCAGTTCCTCAAAAACACAACATATTGACTTTTCATCTTAAAGCACTTCAAAAACTTAATTTAAATAACTTGAAATCATTTTAAGAGCACCTCAGACCCAGAAAGTTAATTTATCAGTATTTATTTTGGGGTGTGGGAGGGGGGAAATTGAGAGCAACACAGTACAGAAATGTTTGTGTGTTTGAGTGTGTACATGGGGGTGGGGGCGGGGCTGTACCCTGCCACATCTCTGCTTTTGTATTTTTAGAATTCTCTTCAGTAGATGAGGCTACCAGATTTTGTAGTGTTTCTTGTACAAAGGAGACAGGATTTAGATGCCCACGTTTGTTCCTCGTTGTTGTGGTAAAGCAGGATTTGAAACTCAGGGTTGTGAAGGCCAAATTCCCAACTCCGTGGTCTCTTGTGAGATACGCCTGTGTCCTGAGGGTGGTGGGAAATAAGCACATCCTTTCAGGCTAAATATGGAGAGGTATTGTGAAGCACCACAGAGGTGTGAGGGCCGGCTTCAAAGTTCCTGGGAGCCCGGAGATAACAGCATCCAGAGAACAGATTTCAGAGTTTGAAAAAAAAAAAAAAAAAAAAAGAGAGAGAGGATTTCAGCATCCTAGCATCCTGTATCACACCACCGGTTTCTTGTAATGAACAGTATGTGGTGCATATTTTTCCTTTTTCTATGACAAGTGCTGAATTCCTCAGGGGGCTGGTGATTGTGCAGACGGGGCTCTGCAGAAACCTGGGTCCCTCCCTGCCTTCCTCAGCCAGGAGCAGCCAGGGCTGAGGCTGAGCCGGGGGAACCTGCGCAGGGGCTTCCCTTGTTCCAGCAGCCAGAGCAGGGTGCTGAATTCAGCAGACTGTATTTCCGAGAACAGCAGCAGGAGGGGGAATGAGGGGTTTAAAGGGTGAAAAAGCTATGGAATAGAAACACATTTGGCCATCCTGAGTGCCTCTTACTCAGCAAGCAGTGGTCATGGCATCATCAGGCAGACTGTTTTTCCACAGGCAAAGAGGGGACTGCATCCTCCTTAATGTGAAGAGAAATAAGCCATAAATGCAGTAACACAAAGTGCTGCATGTGAAAGCAATGCATAAACACTATGGACTAAACTAGTGCAGGATAAGATCACTGTTGAGAAATACGAATTGGTTTTGAAAAAGAGACTTCCAAGGTAAGTCGGAGGCCAGAAAATGAACTGCTTTTATAAATTTCCCGCAATTCCACGTAGCAAACGGGGTTACACATGAATGAAACCATGATGTATGATTTGGCTTCTTAAGCATTAAAAATCCTTTAAGACTATAGCTGCAGTGTTCATTCCCAAATGATTTTACGTTGTGTATTTATTTAGAGAAAGCTGAAACAGTTTGCCATTTATGTGTATTCAAAAGCTGCATATTTCCAAGACTATAAAGGAAACCTTAAAAAGAAATTACTTTCAGAACTCAAATGATATTTTAAAATGGATACAAAAACGCATTAAAAATTAAATAGGTGTAAGAAGGAGAAAATCTCAGTTGTCGGCTTTGTGTGACTTGATCATAGCAAGTGATTGTGATGTATGCGTAAAACTGGATAGCACAGATTTTTTTCATTGTGTTTATTTCATTTTAAGTTATGCATTTGCCTGAACAGTTGCTTCCCATGTTGTGAATTATCTTTTGTGTGAATGTTTTGAAACATTTGAAGTTGGAGGTCATATAAAATATAGCTGTTTATGACATTCTAAATCTGTGCATAAATTCTCACACAGATTTTGGGTTTGTGTACACATACAGGAAATCTTAATTTTATAGTTCTTGAAGGTAAGACATTTGTAATAACAGAATGAGACCTAGAATGTTTCATTAAATGTCAAAACTATATAAATAATACTTGGATATAGGAATTGGGTAGAATACCCTGAGGTGTGGCGAGTTTTCAAGTTTTTTCAAACACCAACAGCTTTCCAAGCATGTACGATATGAAAGTCTTAAGTTACATATTGTAATGGTGTTGTTCGGGTTTTGTTCTTAAAAAGTGGCTCTAGAAAGTGTGGAAACTGTCATAGGAATACTATTCCATTTATTTATAAGTCAGGAACATGGGAGGAATGAGATTTGTTGAAATGACCACTCTCAAATAATGTCATTGTATTCCATTTTCTGACCTCTAAGCAGAAAAAATGATCACAGAAGAGAATTATTTTTTAAAAAAAGAACAACAAAATTAACTCACAAGTGGTATTTTGCACAGATTGCTGTTTAAGGTACCTTTAATGTTTTCAGCAAGTCCATTCTGTCAGGACTGCTGTCAAATAAACCTCCACAGCACCTGCTCAGCAAAGCCTTTGTACTGTCCTGGAAGCAACGTGCTCTTGGTTGCTTTTTTCATGGCCTGCTGGGTGGAAGAGGCTGTGTAAGCCAGGGTTTCACATTGCTGAGCAGTGATAATTAGAGATGCCTGACTTTTTTTAGGGGAAAGAGGTCGTATTTTCTTGAGTTGGATAGAATGTGGACTTTGGACTAGTATCTTCTGTGTTAGGTGCAGCCTGTCCATTCCTGATGCTGGCTTATTCTCCAGCAGTGTTTTTCTTACCCTCTGCAAGTCTGTACAGTCTTGTAAGGCAGAGCAGAAGTCTGGGAGCAACTCCCTGTCCTGGTGGGCAGATGTGAGCATGTTGGTCAGTGAAAGAGGGAGTTGCTTGATTCAACCCAAACCTTTTTTCCTTTGTGCCACTAAACTCCCCAAAAGCTCCATACTCACCCAGTCCTGCTGGGTCAGTATGATCAGAAGTTAAAGGTTGCCATCTAATGGGGAACATACATAATACCATCTTCATGGTGTTTTAGCAGGTTATCTCCATGTACCTGTAAGTATTTTCTTTACAAGGCACTAGAGGAATGAGAACAATATTTTATTCAGATTTTACCTGGGATGATAAATGATGCTTTATCAGTAACAAGAGGTTGCAACCCAGTGAGAAAAGCCAGTCATTCAGTGTAACCTGATTAAGACTAATTTCTTAATGCTTTTTCTATTAATTCAGATATAGATGAGTGTTCCTTTGAACGGACCTGTGACCACACCTGTATCAACTACCCTGGAAGCTTTGAGTGTCTGTGCCACAAAGGCTACACCTTGTACGGACTGACACACTGTGGAGGTTTGGAAGCTGAGTTTTGCTTATGTGTGCTTTTGTTTGCTTTGTGAACTGTTTACAGAGCCACACATTCTTTTAGATTAAGGTTTTATAACTCAAGATGATAGAGACATAACGCTAAGATAAAGTATCGTGAGCTGGGTGTGACTAAAATTTCAGCATCTCAGATTTGCTGAAGCTTTCCCAAGAGAAAAACACCAATGAAAACCAATGTCCCACCATTTTTTGATCAGTACTTCCACAGGAGTGAGGTTACTCACAACAGTAGGGAGGCTTTATATGATGGGCAACAAAGAGAATAGGGGAAAGATGTCCATTTTGGAAAGTTTATGTATTTTGGCTCTGTTGGTATTTGTCCTTACCAGTCTGTGACATAAACTGCCTGTGAAATGCATAACAGAAGGCTGTAGTGGATCTTCCTCCAATCTTCTGGGGAGAAACTTTCAACCTTTTTGGTATGACTGGGAAGAATTGGTGCTGTAATGTTTCATTATCTAGGAAAGGGATATTTTTGAAGTGCAGTATTACCCCAGTGACCAATTAGAGGTTGAACTGATGTAGCAGAAACAGATGCTGGCCTCTCACTTCTGAGGGCTGAGTTCACCTGATTTTGTAATGTCAGCATGAGACACTGCTAATGGTATCTGTGCATGGCTTTTTTGGGGGGAGAAAGGTGTCGGAGGTGTATGCTGGTCTCTCTTTTATAGAGAAGTATCCCTTGAATTCATGGTAAGAGTAGAGGCAGGCAGGAAGAGAAATAGGAGTCCATCTAAGGAAGCAATTTGGGAACAGACTCCACTTGAGAGCAGTTGTGAAAGCAAATTCAGAGCCCGGAAGATTTGGGGACCTGTGTTATGTGAGGTGTGGAGAGACTGATCTTCAGTTTCACTGTTAATTCCTTAATGACTTAATGTACAAATTTAGGGAAAGCCTCAAAGTTTGGGGTTCTGCCTCAGTCTTTAAGTAACCTTAAGCCTCAGTTCAGCTTCAGTCTTTTCAGTAAGACTGAAGAAGGACCAAAACTCTAACTGGAAATACTCAGTGCTGAACTTTGAGCAAAAACATAACCAGATCTAAACCTCCTGCTTTTTTCCATTATGAGCAGGTACAAAATCACAACTCTGAATCCAGACTTGTCCAGGCCCCAAGTTAGGCCTGTCGTTAGTTTTAGTCCTTGCATGCTTAATTTTGAGGTCTGCCAGTGAGCCAGAGCATTAGCAATTCTGTGTATCTCTTGTTGATTCGGTGTCATTTCAGCTCATTAAATAAATAAACAAACGTCCTCGTGGTGGTGGGAAGAGAGGAGATGAGAGATTGCCTTTGTTGGCACGAGTATATGAATGCTGAATGCATGGACTAAAAAGGATACACATCATACTGGCTAAATACTTTCCTAATGCACCAGAAGTTGAAAGATTTTCTGTGGAATATCAATGATAACATACACGATAATTTCTTTGCCTTCTTGCAAGCTTTACCTTTTATTTTTATTCGAGGAGTAGAAGTCTAAACTACACTGCATCTGCTAAGTTTCTATCAAATGCATCATTTCCTCCTTCACCTGGATTTCTAAAAGAAAACTCTGGGAATCACTGCGGAGAATTAATCTCCTTATTTTGCAGAAGTTATGTAATCTCACAGAGGTTTATGCCTCTGACATTTTTCTATATAATGCATTATTGTCCAGATGCTGCAGAGATTTTTGAGCATGTTTTGTATCTTGTGAGTACTTCTAAGAATTTCAGTGTAACTAGTGCTGGTAAGTAAACTGTACCAAACACATAAATCCTTGGGTGAGTAGGAGCTGGACAGTTTAAGGACGAATACATGCAATATGTGCCAAAGTTGTTTGGCACTGTCTGTCTTTATACATTTTTATATAGACTCAGATGTAAAAGGTACAGTAGAAATAGATTTCCTTATGCAAATCATATCTTAATGCACAGTATATGTGTGTGCACATGGCTAAGACTTCGCAACTTTAAATATGTTTTTAGATATTGATGAATGCAGCATCAGCAATGGTAGCTGTGACTTTGGGTGTCTTAATACCATGGGGAGCTATGAGTGTGTCTGCCCACCTGGAAAGAAACTGCACTGGAATAAAAAGGACTGTGTTGGTAAGTGTGGAAGTGAGACTCAGAAGTGACTGTGGTGAGGCTCCTGTTCTCCAGGAGCATGGAAAAGCCCATGGTTTTGTTTGAGAGAGGCTGCATTTTCACAATCTAGATTCCCGAATCTACTTTATAAACTCAGATAACACCTGATCCTGTGGAGCACCATGGGCTAAGATACAACTTCAGGTCTATTAGTGAATGAGCAGTATGTTGGATTTTATTTGTGTGGAATGCTTTTTTTAAGTTTATGAGTCCATTCACAGAAATCTAAGTATTATTATTATCTTATGTATTTTATACTTTTGTCCTTAATTTGCCCTTTTCCCATCTCTGTAATGTCAGCTATAACTCTATTTACCTCTAACACTAATTTAGAATATTCAAAATATTTAACTGTTTACAGGTAAGACGTGGTATTCATGGTGTAACTGGGGTATTCACAGAACCATACCCCAGTTTTTCAAGTTATCTCTAAAGGTATCCTGCTTTGTATAAAGTACTGATACTAGCTGTGTCAAAAGTATTAAGCACAATGAGCACAAATCCTGAGACCAGAAAACTTCTGGCACTTGCTGCTAGTGCCGCTTTGTGGCAGACCTGAATTTCTGTATCCTTTAAATAGATGACTTCTTTTCTGGAGTTGTACTTGAAGCACAGAAACTCTTGGTCATGGCTACAGCCAAAGTATTTTCTGTGAGATTTTAATTCTGGTTTTTCATTTTTAATGAGAATGGCATACCTGGGGTTTTCATGGCCGAATTTTTAAACCACAAATAACTTCTCATAGGCACATTTGGGGATGATGCCTAATTGGGAACAAGACAGAACAAGAAAAAAGGGGATCTCCCTTCAGGGAGTCTCTGCACATCCTGAGAGAAAGCACTTCTTAATCTGGAGTAGAGAGCACTGCACTGGCCTCATGTGATCACGCAATTGCGGCATATTTTACATGGATACAGCAGTATGGAAAGCACTTTATAACCAAGGTGGGGTGGGGGGTGAGAGCCTCAAGCTGAATTCCAGCCTTTGCCACTATGTTCTTCCTAACCACAATTAAGTGCTTCACTTTTCTGCTTACCTGTCTGTATCTTACCTTCCCTGCTACACAGAAAACTAAGCATTGTGACAGTAAGAAATAGCTCACTGTGGTTTTTAGTTATCCACTAGGTCTTCCTTGCCATATACCAGTTATTCCTCTGGAAAGGATTTTGTAAGGTAACAGCTGGGACTAAAAGTTCTGGAGGTCTGGTATAAAGTTAGACTACCTGTGTGATAAAACCTCTCAACCTGCTAAGAAGGCTGTTCCCATGGTAAGAGGCTGTATTGAAAATATTTTCCTGGTTGTAAATTTCCCCTCATTATTTAAAACGCTCAGCTGGAAGATGGAAATAGAACACCCTTGTCTCTTGATACACACTCTAGTATTTGATAACTTCAGTGAGGCTTAAAATGAGTGTCATCTCCCTGCTGATCACCTGCCTTTATTACCAACATTTTTGAGAGGAATCTATAGTCTAAATTGTTACAAAAGCACAATAAAAAGCAGAGGAATTCTATTTAGTGATCCTGAATGCAATGTGATTGGGCGAGATTTGCAGTAACAAAACCCTCTTTTGCTGAGCAATGGCACTTTGTGCTTTGTTGCCTCCTCAGTCCAAGGAAATAGGTCCTTTAAAGACATCACCAGAGCAACATAGAAGACTTAGGAGGGAGATAAGTGGAGGATGATTATTCCCATATTTGAGATGTGAACATCAGGCATGTTTATGAGACTTGTATATATTTATGTTTACTGGCCAGCGAGGCCAGGAATACAAACCAGCTGGAGGCTGCTGGGACTCTTCCTCTGCACTCAAGCCAAGTCAGGCAACACTCATTCCAGCTACTGCATTGGAACAGCTTGGTTTCATGCTGGCTTTACTGGGCTTTTCCCAAGCCCTGGTAGACCCAAACCAGTCTAGTTGCTACAGCACTGGTGCCAGAAGCAACCCGTACCTCGGTGTGGTCTGCTGGTGAGCTGACAGGTAGGAAAAATGACATTTGCAGTACCACAGTCAGCAGTGAGAAAAACAAATGTCAGCCAAACCTATCTCGTAAGGTGAGCAGGTTTGGGAGAAGTAGCAAGAAGCAGTTGGAGAAAAATCATGTACCTGAACCAGCGTTTCTATGGGGCTGAAGCAAGAACTGCCCTACAGCCACCTGGCTGAGATGTAAGCAGCTGCTGCAGAAAGAGCTGCTTGAAGAGGTGCCCAGCTGCGCTTGGTCAGCAGTCAATGCAGAGGGGAACCCTCTGGGGGAGGGAGAGAAGCAGTGAGGCCCCCTCCCTGTAGGAAGTGATGGCATGTGCCAGCTGGAGCCGAGAATGAACCTTGTCATTTGTGGGGGAAAAGATGTACTTAAGTAATATTTCAATCCAAAAGGATGGCAAATTAAAATAAATGCAGTATGATTATCAGTGTCATATCATCATCTCAGGATGAAGCACAGAGACTGCTCCAACAATTAACAACAACTTCATGTGTTTTCTGCTAAAACACCAGCACTCTCTTACCCAAGTATGAAGAGTCACTTGTGAGACCTGCAGGGTGCTCTGTCTTCATCCTGCCGTGAAGCCAAGAGGGGAAGCTGGATTTCTCCTTCACGTGAGCTGCAGTGTGCCTCATGCTGTGGGCACTGATGAGATATAGCTCTGTGATCTCTGTGTGTGTCACAGGATCCCTTCTAGCATTGTTTGGGGCATTTCAGCAGTGTCTGAAAGGACCAGCAGGACTATCCATCTCCATCCCAGCATCTCCTGCCTCACCTCTGCCCGGCTGGGAAGTTTTCTAGCTCCAGAAGCTAGAGCATGGAGCTAAAGTTAAAAAGTCTGTGAGAGTTAGAGAATTAAAAAATACAATTGTAGTGGTCATCTAAATAAACAGATCACTGTGCACAGTGTGTAGTTGGTCTGTTAAATCAGAAAGCTGTGCCTCCAAAAGGGGGAAAGGACATCTCAGGTCGTTACCTGTTGCTTCTGAAATCAAGATGTGCACTCAGAATTGTGCTCATAGAGACACCTGCCTTCCAGAGTGAGATCCCAAAGTGGAGGAAAAGGATAGGAGGGAAAGACTGATCTAGAGTTTAGATCTAAAAATGTGAAGGAGTTTCATTTTCAAGTACAAGCTCAACATCCAAATCCAGACGCTCTCCCTTAATATGTGCTTATTTCAGAAATACCTGTATCTGTCATTATCTTTTTTGCCACCTGCTGCCTGTTCTCACCATTGTATCCAAGTGTGCACACAAGGTTCTGGGTGGGGCAGCATCCAATTGTTTTACATTTCTTTATTTTTTTCTCCTCAGAGATGGTGAAATGTCTCCCAAATGCCAAACCAGCTCCCAAGGCTCAGCTGGTGTGCAGTAAGACGGGAGGCATAGAGAGCTGCTTCCTGTCATGCCCATCCAATACTCTTTTTGTTCCAGGTTTGTACAAGGACCTTGTCCTCTCACGTCAAGGGTGTGGCTTGATGATTTTTCTCTGTTAATGTATTCATGTTAATTCATTCACTTTTTGTTATAGACTACAGTAAATGAGCAAAGCATCATTATAAATTAAATCAAGAAGAGCTGATTGTCAACTACACATGAGAAGTTTGGTCCTTCATTGTTTAATTTGAGGTGTCAGTTGCGAGGGTGGGAAAATTCTAACAAAAAGCTTGTATTAAAAAGTAACAGGAATTCACTGAAATCAGCTGTTCATTTTTGCCCTTCTTTTTATCACAGCAATTCAATATATAACCATTTTTTTCTGCACCATCCTGGTTAAGGTGGATGTGTCTCTCAGTCCAGCTGTGTATTATTTATAAAAATTTGGGCATTTCGTTCCCCTCCCTCCTTTTTTTTTTACCATTTGCTACTGGTAGTTTTCATCTCCACAGTTTAGCAGGGAAGGAGGGGGGGATTGCTACTGCTTTTTCATAGATGTTCTGGCACCGGATTATTTTTGAGTGTCTGCTTTTCACGTTTAGTCTTAGCATTACATGCAGTTGAGCTATTCACACTTTATTTTCAGTTTAGCAGAGATTACTGGAACTGTGCATTTCTCCAGTTTGTAAGCACCAGGACACAGTTTTACTCTGCAATATGTAAACACTGTTACGGCTCTAAGTACACCATTTTTGTTTCCACCGATAAATTCTGTCGGAGCCTGAAACTAAAATTATTATGAAACTACATGATTTGTTTTTTAACTTATAGGGATGATCAGAGCAGAAGGACTTTGCCATGGACCAACACAAAATATTTTTTACATGTGCACAGCTAACCTTGTGCCAGATCACTTACAAAATGTATCATTTCAGTGCCGGAAGAAACAAAACTTGTAATCAACACCGTGAAGTGTTGAAGCATTTGGCAAAGTATTTCAGCAATGTAAAATCCAAGTTCAGCGCTTAAAATGTCTCCTTGTCCAGCAGCATTAAGGAGTTGAAGCCTCGAGCTTTGTGAGGCTGTTGCCCGTGTGCTGACTGTGTTCTGTCCCCCAGACTCGGAGAACAGCTACACGCTGAGCTGCGGCGTCCCGGTGCAGCACGGCAAGGCGCAGCCGAGGCGCAACGCCACCCTGCCCAGCTGCTCAGGTGGGTGCTGCCCTGCTCCTGGGCCCGGGGAGGGAGGGCATGGACCTCCAGGGATTGCAGGACATCAGGCTCGTTAGTTAGGTAAGGCAAGGGTTAAGGTGTTGCCCAATAACAAAAGGAAAAACCCTGCAACAGAGTTAAAGTGGTAAGATAAAAAAGGAGTTCTTTAATGAAAGCTTTTAGGTGTGCAAAATATGGCATCATGCACGTGTGGTACAGGATTTCTGTAATTCTATAAGGTTAATTAATTAGTATATCTGGCTGGCATGTCCAATAGGAAATTAGTTACCCCAGTAACCCACCCTTGGGTCAGCCCCCTTGGGGCTTCTTTGCCCTATTCTCTTGTTGTGTCTTTTAAGTTCTGGTAGAAAATAAGATGTCCTTGTCAGGAATTCTCTTCTTAAGAATAAGGCTAAACAGAATTCCAAGTATGTGTTAGTAGGGTTAGTTTATTATTCTAAATTCTAAAAGAAAGCATAGGAAAAATACTAGGAGCTATATAAGCAAGTATTAACCGTGTACAAAGCTACAAATATATGGAAAATGTATAAAAAACAAAAATGTTTAGGCATCAAAGGTAGCCAGTGTTTCCTCATGCACACACTCCTTTTCTGCAGCCTCTCCTTGAGGGTGGGGTTTGTGGAGCTGCAGCGCTGGGTCAGTGGGTCAGTGTGGGAGTGCTGCAGGTTTGAGATATATTCAATAAGGACAAATATTAGAATTATTTGCTTTCCATAATCTAGCAAGGCAACAGTGAGCATATCAAAACGGGACTTTTTCCCAGGCTTGGGAATGAGCCAGAGGGACCCAGCAGTAGCACAAGGGTGGGTCCCAGCCCTCACCTGCAAAGCCCTTCCACAGGAGCAGACTCTCCTACTGCAAGGATAAAAGGTTATCTTCCCATAAAAAGGTTATGAGACTTCTGTGAGAAAATACTGCATTTCATTCATCTTTTTCTCTAAAATGGCTGGACTGTTTTTGCAGAGACATTTAAAATGTTTATGAAAGCTGATAGCATAAAAAGAAAAAAAAACAACTTGAAGCCTGGCAAAATTAGAAGCAGCTGGAACAACATCCAGCAGTAGGACGTGTCAGCCCACCTTACACACACCTGCTGTACTTCTCTCCCATTTGCCAGTTCTCCAGCCATGTATTTCTTATATATTTGGGATATGCTAGGAGGTACAGTGCTGGGGAGTGGCACAGCATGGCAGCAGGTGTGTCTGCTTGTGACACAGGGACAGGCCACCTCTATAGTCCTGGTTCAGCAAAGCCCTACCAAGGAAAGAGGGACCACACCGTGGCATCACCTGGGACCACCCTCCGCCTTCTGCAGGGCCGGTGGGCAGCCCACAGCAGCTGGCAGGTGACAGCCAGGCCAGTCTTTTCCTCCAGGGACTTCGAGAGGAAATCAGCCAGCAGCTCCATTTTCTACACATTGCATGACTGTGTAACAGCCTTTAAAACAAGACTGTGAAACCTGCCTTGGGTTTCAAGCTGGGGGATAAAGTTTGCAAGCCACAGACTGCCATAAAGGCGGTTCCCTTGGATGGTTTTCAATTGCCAACAGTGTCGCTCCACTAAATTAATCTTACTGGCCCTAGCACGAGCAGAACTACAAGTAGCATGGGAAGTCAGAGAGTCCAGAAAAAAAAAGGTAGGAATTAATCTTCTTCATAGTAAAAGACAAATTCACCCAAAATGCGACAAGATGTGCAGAGCACGCGTGGTATTAGCACATTCACTGATCTGTGTGGGCTCAAGGGTAGGTACTCACATGAAAAAATCAACTTGTGGGAATGGATCCCCTTGTACAAGCTGTGTAATGCCTGGACTGCTTCTTTTCTATGTCACAAGAAAGCTTTTGAGTCTGTTTTTAAAGATAAGTTTCAGATCTCATTTAATTTCCATCCTAATGGTATATTTTTTACTTTACATCAACAGATTCCCTAGCCCCTCCAATCAAGCAGAAAGCTCGTTTTAAAATCAAAGATGCAAAATGCCATTTACGGCCTCGCAGCAAAGAAAAAACAAAAGATTCTGGGAAGCAGGCTGTTTCAGGTAGGTGGTTCCTTCCAGCATATAAACAGCACTTTCTTTTTTTTTGTTTGTTTGCTTGTTCATTTGCATGCTTTGTTTTCACACTGCAGGCAGGAAAAAAATCAATGGTTTTCATATTTGGTCTGAACTTAAATTCAGGCCAAGGTTCTCACTCTGGCTAAACAGTGCCTTGGGTTTGGATCTTAGGTGCTGAAAATCTCACCAGTTGCTTTGAAAAATCTTTGTTCAAAAGTACAGGAGTTGGGAATTAAGCTGATCCTTTCTCTGGCCTTGATAATGGCAGAAATACCCTGAGACAAAAAGCTATGACTAATGCAAAGTTATGTGAAACAGTGTCAGTTTGGTTTGGTTTGGTTTGGTTTGGTTTTCTCAAATGAGATTTTTAAAAGAAAACAAAAGCTATTATTTGTTTGGTTTATGCTGGATTAGTAACCTATTGTAGCACCAAAGAAAACCCCTAAGAGGGAAGGTAATTACAAAAATCTGATGTTCCGCAGCCTTAGATCTTTTGCTAGGAAAGAGTGAGTAGTAATGATGTTAGAAAAAATATTTGTAAGATTTAGATGTAATTAACAAAGATGGTATTAAAAAAGCTATATTGCTGCTTAAAGCAACTTAGCATCTTACACCAAACATCTACTGGTGATATGTTCTCTGTTGTGAATTTGTCTTACCACCACTTTCACTAGTGAGTGAGAAGTCTTATATGAGCCTGGAACATAGAAGAGTAAAAATAGCTATTTTTAAAAAAAGTGAATGGTTTAAAAATTTAAACTCATATTTCATCTTTACCCTGCAATCTACACATTTATGTCTCTAATTTCGCAAGTATTGACTTAAGTCTAAGTCATCAAGATGCTTACCCTGTGAATAAAATGTGATTATCAGACTTTTTAAAGTCATAGAAGTTGAATTTAATTTTTTGGTCTATTCAGTCACTATGGGAATGTATTTCTTGGATGCATTTCCTTGTCCTTTGCTTGCTTTGCTTTGTGTTTGTTATGTCATCTGAACCTCAGAGTCTAACAGTAAGATTGTATCATACAACCACACCCTCGGAATGAAATCCTTCTGGTGGCTTGGGTGCTGCAAATTTCTCCCTGACCTGGAAGGTCCATCACCTGTGGCAAACTATGATTCCTGCTCAGATAAAACTTTCCAATACATTTTCATAACCTCACAATCAAAGCCTTTTAAAGCCTTTGCTATCCGATGATCATCGCTTCTGAGAGGGATGGAATACCTGCTGATAGTTTTTAGAGGCCCAGGCCTGACATTCTCATAGATTTATGAAATTGACTCTCTTGCTTTGTTTAGCCATCAGATGTCTGTTTATAGTATTTGCTGATTTTAAATAATTTCTGTAAAGAGCTCTCTAATCCTTATGCAGAAAAGGGCCGGGCAGTTTTAGGCGTTGGAGGTAGCACTGTGCAGCTGAGCATCACCAGCCTGTGCTTTTGCCTTCTGCATTCACTGGCAAAATGAGCAAACCCAGCACTGCCCGGAGAAGGAGGTGTCTCACAACACACAGGACGTGTCATGAAGCCTGTCACTGCATTCATGATAACCCAGTGAGGTATCACTTGTTAGCCTGTCACTTGCTACTTTGCTACTTGATTTCTTTTCTGTGTTGCTTCTCTCGTGCAAAGGAGGTCAGTTCCCCTGCACAGACAACTGCCAGGTGACCTTTGTGAATCTCAAGTGCGATTCCTCCAAGAAAAAACGCCGAGGCCGCAAGTCACCATCAAAAGAAGTGTCCCATATCACTGCAGAGTTTGAAGTGGAGATGAAGTCTGAAGAAGTCTCAGGTTTGTGAAAGATTGGTCTGCGGAGAGAAATCAGAATTTAGTTCCTCAGTGTGTTGTTAAAATCTCTTTGATGCTATTTCATCAAGCCGCCATGAACACCTTTTAGCACAAGTCTCATTCAATAGCCTTTCCAAACCCAAAGTTTCAGAGATTTAATTGAAAAGAACCAAGGATGAAATTAAGCCAAAGGAACAAAGATTGAACCTGCGTCAAAATTCCTTCAAGGCCTTGAGTTAAGGCCTTGAAAATTCCTTCAAGGCCATGTGCTTTAATTGAGTCTGATTTCTTTAAACAGCAGAAGTGCTAATTGATGTACAGGAACATAAAGATTAGGTAGAACTTCTGCAAAAGCGATGATAAAAATATCCTCCAAAATGTAAGTTGCTGAATATTTAGTCTGTGAATCAGACAGTTTTATCACACAGTTGATAAATTCATGTTTTCTCACCAAACTTCAGGAATAAAACTAATTGCTGTAAGTTATTAGTGAGATGGAATATTATGTTATAAATTCCAGCCAAAGAAAATGTGGACTGAATCCTATAAAGATGTCAGTCTTCAATGGCAGATTTCTTAACCTTGAGGGTCACCTCACTAGCCAAGTAATTCAAACAGTAGTTGTGGCTGAAAGCACCTTTCTTTTTGTCACTGACGCAAAGGTGTTTTGGTCAGGGAAGTGGCAAGAGCTCCTGATCAACTGAGAAAAGCATAGGCAGAGAAAATTCAAGAACATTAATGGTGGCAGACTGAACACACACCTGGAAGGAGAACACATTGGGATTGATGCTTTCTGCAGCACTCAGCGTGCACTTGTAGGCCGTGGAACTGTTCCATGGACCTCAGGATACTGTCCTGTCCCTTTGAAAGGCCTGATCTTGAATACAGTGAGCTGCTGCTTCAATTTAAATGGACAAGACAGTGAAGCAAACAGAGGTGTCATAGTGCAACGCAGTCTAAGTTTTTTGTTAAGCACTTCTTTTAAACATGAATCTCAATTGCTTCTAGTTTTGTTATCATTTCCCATCTAGACACCTGTAACATTGACTGTGTTCGGAAAAGGATGGAGCAGAAGCTGCAAACTGCAATCAAAACATTGAGGAAATCTATTAATAAACAGCAATTTTACATTCAGTTTTCTGGGACAGAATATGAAGTGGCTCAGAAGCCAGCTAAAGCTACTGAAGGGCATGAAGCGTGCAGTACAGGGCAAGTACTGCAGGATGGAAAATGTGGTAAGTCCAAACAGTTCGAATATTCAGTCATATCCCCCAAAACAAGCAGTCCGAAATTACCTTTTCCGTGGTGAACCAGGGAGGAAGTCTCTGAAATAATGACTGAGAATTTAATGATCAGTATTACTCAGCATATATGCCTGGACCGTGGATGGTTCATAAGACTCTGAAGGGAATTCGTTAGATGGTTGTAGGAAAACAAAAGCATAAATATGGATACATCCCCATGCTGTCAGGTGGTAGGTATGAAAACCTGCCACAAGACAATGTTGGCAGTTAGTTCCCAGTTGCTCCCATCTTATCAAAATATAATTACAATTTTATAAAACAATAATATGATGTTTGCCTGGTTGCTATATATTTACTTTTATATCACCGCTCTCACTCTCCTCACCACCAAATAATCCATGATCCATGGATATGTTATATTTAATGCTCAAGAGGTCCAGTTAAAAAAATTTATAGCAATTTTATGTAAAATACTTAATTTCTTTAAGCCTTTTCCCGTGTTATCAGGCTCTATGTGCTTTGCTGGGGACAGTGTGCTAGTGCAAACTTATTAATGGCAGTTCTCAGCACTGCAAGCCTTCTAATCACTTATTCAAAAATCATCATATCTATTTCTCCAGCTTTTTAGACACCAAGTGATTTACAAGCCAAAAGAAGTCAGGTCTGATAGGTGCTTCGAATGAGTGGGTTCAGAGGTAGTTGTCATCATATGGGAACAGGGATTTTGTAAACTGTATTTAAAAGACTGTTGCTATTAGTTTCTAGAAACTCAGACATTTTAACCCCCCCTATCCAGCAGAGAAAAATGTGTAATGCAGTAAGTGCCCTGTTGAGCAAGAAAAGCTCGTGTATTCATATCTGTATTTAGGGTGCTGTACAGTTCGGGTATCTGAGTGGCAAGAGACAGAAATTATTCCAGGGGATACATTGCCCATGGAGAAATCTCTAGAACTGACCTCCGGAGACAGACTTTTTGTAGTCATCTGCCATAAACCCAACTTTTAACTGCACCTGGTGTAAACTGAAAGCTCACGTTGCTTCCCACACTTTATGTAGCACTGCTTTGATAAACTGCAAGATACTGTTTTAAGACTGCACCCAGTTTTATTACCAACGCACGTGTGATAAACAGCTGAGTGCATTACAGAGCCATTTAATATTTTAAACAATAGAAGCGGGACCTCACCCTGATATAAATTGACCTAGACCACAGTGGAGATGGGTCTGTTTACGTCAGGTGAGGATCCTGGACTAACATATGCAAAACATGTGCCATCATAATCCTGGGGCCAAAGACATCCATCTTCTGTAAATGTTTGATATTGGGGCAAATAATGTGATCAAAATGAACATCCTTACGTAGCCTCCCCTTTTCTTTCCTCAGTTACCTGCAGCACGGGCACCTTTTATAGCGGAGAACACAATCAGTGCATTCCGTGCTCGCCAGGAACGTACCAGGACACAGAAGGTCAGCTCACCTGTGAGCCTTGCCCCAGTAACGATGGCCAGGGAGTAGCGGGCGCCCGGAACGTGTCAGAATGTGGAGGCAAGTTGAATTTGATTATAAAAGCTTTAGGTGCTGCCACACACCCTGTGAGGCAGGGAGGCTAAAAGAGAGAGGCTGCCACACTTGTGTCTTGTAAAGGTAACAGAAGAAGTCTCTGTGCACTTACGAGCAGTGGATGATTTGGCTTGGGCCATCCACTCACACTGCTGACAAGAAGATGGGATCTGCTACAGCAATGTGAGTTGTGGTTTGGAAATGAGCAAGCCGAGCAAAGCACTTAGGGCTTCAAGTCAGGTATGGAAGTACCTTGACTTGTAAGGACTCATGAGTATATTGTGAGCCAAAGGGATGGATTACTTTGGACTGGTATTGGTGAGTCTAATAATGAACCTGCTCATGTAATGTTTTGCACGAGATGCAGCTTACCTGCTCTAATTAGCAGCAGTTATAAATTTGAGATAGTTATGCAGCAGGGATCTGTAACCAGACTCAGAACTAATGACTGCAACTTTCAGTGCTGCTTGAATGCACTGTAGCTTTTGGCAAGTGATGTAGCATCTCTGATTCAACATCATGATTTATAAACTGAATTATAATGATGACAATACCTGGTGCTTCTACTGTAACTCGGACAGTATAAGTTTTTGAGACACAACTGTTAATTATTTTCTTTACCTCATTTCATTGCAGACTATCAAAATCTAATTTGTAACAGATACATTATCTGACTTTGAAATAAATCTGTCCTATCTGCTACACAAGTTCTAACTTGAAAACTCATCCATGCAATTTACATTAATGCTTTCTTCAAGGATATCTAAAGTGAACACATAGCAAATGTCACTTGAGAAACTGCTGCTTTTTCCCATCTACTGAATAAAAAATAACGGTACTGTCTCCAGTCCAAACATATGATAAATTTTGCTGATTTGCTGTATGAAGGAAATATCAGAGGAAAAATTTGAAGCACCTGTGCATCTTTGCTATGCTGATTTTTATTTACGCAAAACACAAGACTAGCTTATCAAAACACAATCTGAGTTTATAAAAATTGACTATAGCATACTGACAAAAGCAGCATAACAACTAGAGGAAAAAGACTTCTGTTTCAAGGCTTACACTGGGATTATTGTTCTGGACAATAACAAAAAGAAACCCTCCTGATTATTTTTGCAGGGTGGATTTATCTCACAATGTTTATTGTCAGATCACAACAGTCTGTTTTTCTGCTCAGCTTTCCTCTTTTCCTCTGGAAGTGGCAAGAGAGAATACGCTTTGGACTTCATAAATTTCCCTGTCAAAGATTTTATCAAAATTTGTGTCAGCACATGTGATGAAACAGTGTGTTTTTGATAACCAGACTTTGTTAGAAATGTACTCACTGCCAGTAATCAATAGTATTTTTGCATCCTATCTTCCAGAGCAGAAATGCCTGTGCAGTAACCAGTAAACTTTTACTGAAATCCTCCCTCCTAAAGGTGAGGAATGTACATTCCACAAGTATGTCAGAGATTTTAAGTGCGTGTTGCGCAGAAATCACTTGTAGCTGCAAGTGAATTCCATGCCGCAGTGGGTTGCCCCTGCCTGGATGCCAGGCACCCACCAAAGCTGATCTATCACTGCCCTCCTCAGCTGGAGAGGGGAGAGACAGGATAACAAAGGTTCATGACTTAAGGGCAGGGAGAGACCACCCACCAAATATCAAACAGACTCGAACTGGGAAAATTCAGGGAATTCATTACTAACCAAAATCAGAGCAGGATAAGGAGAGAAGTAAAATATCTCTTAAAAAGACCTCTTCTGCACTCCTCCCTCCTTCCCAGCTCTACCTCCTCCCCCCCAGCAGCACAGGGAGATGGGAATGGGGGTTATGGTCACTTCATCACACTGATGTTGTTCCTGCTGCTCCTCCAGCGTGGGGTCCCTCTCACAGGAGCCTTCATTAACTTCTTCAATGTGACTTCATCTCATGGGCAAGAGTTCTCCAATATGAGTCACTTTTCCACAGGGTCAGTCCTTCAGGCACAGCCTGCTCCAGCATGGGTCCCCCACAGGGCCACAAGTCCTACCAGGAAACCTGTTCTGGTCTGGGTTCCAGAAATTAATTGGACCAGGCCAGGTAGGTCAGTTTTGCTACTAAAAACAAGAGCAAAATTGTCTTAAAATTAGTAACATCATAGTATTTCTCTGAGGTCTGTGTCACAACAGCCAGTTTGTACAGTCATATTCCAGCCAGCTGGGATGGAAGCACAAGTAAATCCTGGAGGTCCTGACCCCACAGGTGTCCATAGGAGTTTGGCTTTTGTGGGGACAGAACTTGAACTTTGCTTTCACTCAGGAGCTCTAGTTCGTCCTAAGTACCGAAGTTCCTTGTTCATGCCAAGCACCCACGATACTGAATGCCCCAAACACTTCCCAGCAAGTATCAGGGCTCTTACGAGACTGCAACAATACCTAGAGCTCTCAAAACTTTCTTGTTTTCAAGCCAGTTGTTTCTGTCTGCTGCTCAGTTCTCAGGGAAGCTAAATTACAAAGTACTGGCATTAGGCAGCCTCAGGGAATATGGAGCATCTCACAGCTCTGGTGTCCCAGTCTGGAGCGGTGTGAAGATACACATTCATGGCATAATCCTGAAAAACCTGACATCCTGGTTCTCAGGCTGTCACAGAGTGAAGTACTCAAGCTAGGAAGAACCAAGCCAAACAAATGCCTATCAGAAACTGCCTGGAGAGTGAGTTTGCAAACTTCTGTCAGTAGATTCATTCACAAAACTACTTGCTTTGTACAAATCACCATTTCCTGGCAGAGAAGCATCTGACAAGCACTAGTTTTCACAACTACGTGGAAAGCTGCTGGTGTTAGGTATTCTCATAGACATGGTGCTGGTCTGGTACCATCCCATCTCCTAAACCCCATGATCCACTGTCTATACCTCTAAAACAGAGATACAAAAACTTGCTTCACAGGCATGATGCAGTTTCATTTCTTCCTATAAAGTCCTTTGAAATACTGAGATGAAAGCCTTGGTGAAAGTACAAAGTATTCTACAGAAATCTTAATAGACCCCTTTCTAAAAATAAAAAAAATTAAAAAATAATCCAGACAGAAACATAGTTGCCAAGAAGCATATTATGAAACCAGTTCTATTTGCTGGTGCTGGTTTTAGGAAGAAGATACAGGAACAATACAAAATTTGCAGGTAAGATTAGAATTTGATCTGCAGCTGTCTTGATGTCACATGTTCAAGTGAAAGAAAGCCTTGCTAACTACTAGTAGGTTTTATTCTTCATCCAGAAAAGTCAACACTCTAATACAGATGATCATTTTCAATTTCTAGGGCAGTGTTCTCCTGGGCACTACTCCTCAGATGGTTTTAAACCTTGTACAGTCTGTCCTCTTGGTACGTATCAGCCTGAACCAGGAAGGACCCTCTGCTTTCCCTGTGGCGGTGGGCTTGTGACCAAATACGAAGGTGCTGTTTCCTTTCAAGACTGTGAAACCAAAGGTGAATTCAAAATCTTTCCACAGTTCATCTTCCTACTTCTTGGCCTTTGGTTTATTATCATCAGTGCCAAGGGGCTCTTGAAGGCTCCAAAACAAACACTGTTGCTGCATGGGCATGTGATCAAATGAAACGGTCAAGAAATCTGTAAACTGGGAATGGTCTCCCGAGGTTGTGCAGACTGAACAGGATTTGTGGTTTTCTTTGGAATTTACCACAGGCAGATACGGGGTCAGCACTGCAACTGGTAAGGGAATCAGCCCCACTGTGTGGCAATAAATAACACAAACTTGGGTTAGACAATGCTTTAGCTTTCTTGTCCTGTGTATTTTTATTTGCTGTATCAAAAAAACTAAACACTACAGAAGTGATACGAAGTTAAGAATTGATTACTCATGGGATAGGCAGAAACTGTAAGCATGCAACATGTTCTTTATTCCATAATGTCAACTTCCAGTGCCAGTGCTGAAGAAGGAATCTGCCCAAATGCATTTTGGTTTAGTTACTGGATTGGCATGCTGGCCCTGGCAAACAGACTTTAATGGAAACCTCTCTCCTGCTACTCTGAAAGTAATTTTTCTTGTTGAGGTAGATTTACATCAGCTTCCATTTATTACAAATATATTAAATACAGTGAGAGATATGTATCACACATTTCTAGGTCATAAGGGCTTAGCTCTAGTCATGGGGTTTTAGTTGGAAGATCCTTTATACTGGGAAATACAGGGAGCTGGTGTCTTTTCTGCCTTTTATGGCCTAATAAGTACGTTGCAGACCAGGTATGTCCAGGGCAGAGGAAAGTTCTCTCTGCCTTGGAGGTTGCTACTTTTTGAAAATAATACACCTCATACCTTGCAGTTCACTGTTCTCCTGGACACTACTACAACTCCACAACACACAGATGTATCCGCTGCCCTGTGGGAACGTACCAGCCTGAGTTTGGTCAAAACTACTGCATCACCTGCCCTGGCAACACCAGTACAGATTTCGATGGCTCCACCAACGTCACGCATTGCAAAAGTAAGTTACGTTTATATCAGTGACACGGAGCGTGTCTTTGGATCTGAGCTGCAGCTCGGAGGTTCTGTCTGTCAGGCTGGACTTCAGCTTTGTATTTCCTAGTTAGCATATATCTACTGCCAGAGGGAATAGGAAAAGCTGGGAAAACAATGAGGAAAAAAAGTTGGGAAAGTACCACTTGATGCATATGAGTGTTTTAGCTATAATATGGTTTCACAGAGTGCCAGCTACAAGTTAAAACTACAGAGCCTTTAGTTTCCCATATCCTGTGGGTTGTGTAACAGTGATGAATATTTCTCTGTGTCTCTGTAGAGCAAAATATCTTCTATCAGAGTAACTGCCATTTTAGAATAATTATATAATATCAGAAGATATGGTCATGCATGCTGCAATTGCCAGGTAATCGCTTATGACAGCGAGATCTTCTTGGAGGCTTTTTTGCAGTACTCAGCCTCCTATCTTAATTACCATTTTAAATATCCCCAAGGATTTCAGTGCAGTGTTATTTGATCTTTTGTGAATGACTGATTATTGTAGGCAAGCAATTTTTTTTCATCTCTACCATGCTAATTTAAGAGAATGTTTCTATAATAATTAAGCAATGTCATCTAACTAACTATTGATGTGCAGATCTACTGTAAGTTTTTATTCTGATTATGTGCCATGTGTCTTTTAAGCCCTTCATCATTTCTAATGTCATTTGAGTAAATTATATGTTTGTACGGAATTTGAAGAAGTTTGATGATTTTCCTGTAAGATAAAACCACCCTTGTTACTTTGCTGTCTTAGATCCTCTCAGTTTTCAAGCCAGTTTCTGACCTTGCATAATATTTGAGGGTTGGATTAAGCAAAATATTTAAACTTATAAAATATTAAATAAAATATAAAATATTTAAAATATATCTAATTTTATGTGGATGAGTAGGCCTGGAGAGATCAAGCTTAAGTAACTTGTGCCAAATTCAATAAGAGTTTTGAAAACTCAGAAAGATAACCTGATCCATCAGTGGAGAGTCTTTATTAACTGGTTTAATCTAAGATTAATCAAGGCAGATCTTGTAATCAAGTAAGGCTGGCTATTGGGACCAGCACACTCATTCAGCTAAACCCAGTTAGAAACCAAGTAAGTTAAAGCAGAATATCTTCTGCATGTCAGCGCAGTATCCGTGGTAACCACAACTGGATCATGTTTGTTTCCCTGTGTTTCTCAATCAAATGTTACAGCAGCCTGGATGAAGCGTTGAATCAGTTCATGCTCTGGAGATTAAAGTTTTGCAATCAGTTGGAGCAACCTTGTGGATCAAGTATTCCTTTAAAGCTGGACAATGTGTGCATTTCTAAAGCCACAAGGAGGAGTTTAGACTTGCTCATGGCAGATCTAGAAAAACACCTCAGATTAACTAATCAACTAACACAAATGCTAATTTATGTTTCTCCCCAGACCAGCACTGTGGAGGAGAACTGGGGGACTACACTGGCTACATTGAATCGCCCAACTATCCTGGAGACTACCCAGCTAATGTGGAATGCATTTGGAATATAAACCCGCCTCCAAAGAGAAGAATACTCATCGTAGTACCTGAGATATTTCTCCCAATTGAAGATGAATGTGGTGATGTTTTAGTAATGAGAAAAAGTGGTAAGCTGCCAGACATGGGTTATACTTCCTGCAAACTGATGGAGTGGATAGTTCATATTGAAGGGATGACTGTCTTCAGTGTAGCCAGTGTTTCTAAAAGGTTTCTTGAATGAAGTGGCACAGCAAGTTAAAACAGAACACTGCCAATAACAGTTGGCAGAGTGATATTAATTATTCAAGTTTATTGTCTGAATCACAAAGCAGTTAATGGGCTTCTGTCTGGCCCAGTTACCACAAGGGATAAATCACTGCCACTCTAGAAGTCAACACTGCTAAATTATATTTGGAGAACTATCTCTATAATCTGTACAAATTGTGCTCTCACCCTTTGTAAATACATATATATGCTGCAGTAATTGCTGAATCTGGGCACTGGGTTGGTACAACTGACACCCTCAAGAAATCCAAAGTTATCCCACTCTTCTGTGGAAGGGAGGGGGTGCATTGTGTGTCTTTGATTATGAAATTAATTCAACAACTTCTGCAGTTAAGATCCCAATGCGATGCATTCCTCTTTTGCGTGGAGGATGTGGGCATCCTTCTGCTGATTTGTTGCTACATCTCCAAGAGGCACCAAACCTGAAAGGCAATTGTTTATATGGAGTTTTGTTCAAAACAGTGTATTTACTCACAAGAATGGTGTCTTTTATTTGCTAAAACAATTTTCACAACTTTTTATCCCTGGGGGCCTGTGTTGACGTTTCTGTATATCAGAAGGAAGACACCTGGTCACTGCAGATGATAAAAAATGATACCTGTCCAGATGAGCTTTTTAAAAGCAAAGCACTTACTAAAACAAAACACATCAGTTGTCCTTGTAACCCCAAACTGTGGTTCCAACAGCGACCAAAGCCAGTCACATCAGGGTAAAGTTACACTTCAGGCAGGATTTACCCTTAGTGAAGCTGTGCTGGCTGTCACCAGTCACCTCCTCACACCCAGGTTCACTGTTCCGTGGGTCACCAACTCTGAAGGGTGTGGCAGCCTTTTGGTCAGAATTACTACACCAGGCATTACATTCTGGTTTTATTGTGTTTTTATTTATAAGTGGTTTATTGCTATCAGATGAACTCCCCAAACTGGGCATGTGAGGGGCTGGTTACCATGCCTGCCTGGCATGCAGCTCACCTGTTCTTACCTATCTGGGACAAGCATATGGGAGCTCTGGGATACAATGCTAGAGGAGTAAAAAAAAAAAAAAAATAGTAATATTGATAGTAATTTATAAATGCCAAAAATTATATCTCACCATCTGCCTAAGCTTCTTGCTGGGGGACTCCCATTACCTTTGTGGGAAAACCTACTTCTCTTTATAGGCAAATAAAGACAACATCCATTCTATCACAAAAAGCTTCTGCTTTCGGGAATATGGCAGCTGAAAAGTGTCTTGTCAATTTGACATTTCTGACCTCTAAATGAGGAAGGGTGCAAAAAGCTATTTTATAAAGAACATCATTTGACTTTATTTCCAGCTTCTCCTACTTCAATTACTACATATGAAACATGTCAGACATATGAGAGACCTATTGCATTTACCTCAAGATCGAGGAAACTCTGGATTCAGTTCAAGTCAAACGAAGGAAACAGTGGCAAAGGATTTCAGGTCCCCTATGTGACCTACGATGGTGAGAATGGAATTGTTTTTAATCTCTGTGTTATACCTGAGTTATAGAAAATTTTCCTTTAGCGTCTCTCTTACACTGCTTACAGGGACAGAATGAGGAAAACTTTATGTGACTCACTTAATTTTAGTTGCAAAGACTTTGAAATAACATACATATAACATATATAATGTTTGAAAAGTGATTTTATATCCCTGTTTCTTTATCTCTAGAGTGGCGGTAATACAGCATTATTGTCTGGGGGATGTAGTTTTTTGAGGATGTTACTATTTGTAGGGATAATTCAAAATCACTGTTGTAAAGAAATAGAGAATTTTAAGGTGATTAAATTAGAATAAAGCAGCCTGAGAGACACTGAATAATTAGCTGGACACAAAATTTCTCAGCTCTGTCTTCAAGAGGAGGTCTAGCTCATGTCTGACTATCGCCCTCCCAACGGATGTCACAAACAGTCACTCAACTGATCTTTATTTTTCAGAGGATTACCAACAACTCATAGAAGACATTGTTCGAGACGGCCGATTATATGCATCAGAAAACCATCAAGAAATTCTAAAGGTAAGAAATTTCTGCTTTCTTTGAGGCCAACCAAGAATTCCTTTTCCTATGCATTTTCCTAAAATAGTTCTCGTTACCTTGATAGAGTCATTATATTTAAAGCTCAAGGGTGACCCCAAATTCAATTCCCTGTCTCCTGAGGTTTATGCTGGTATTTGAAGCAGCTCAAAATCAAGTAGCTCAGTTGGGCTGAGCACGTGCTTATGCCCTTTGTGGAATCAGGAACTAAATTAAATGTTTGCTAATATGATTAATAAGATTGTATGTTAGAAAAATTGGTCAGCCAAGAATGAAGAACCTGTTGTTTGAAGAGCCTTCTTCAGCCTCAGTCTGACATTTAAATGTTTAAATGACCCATTAAGTTTGCTGCGCATTAAAAAACCTATTTACCTAAATCACTATCTTGCCTCAATAAGAAATGGTTTTCCAAAGGTACAAGCAACACCTGAAACAACTAACTAATTAAAACTGAAAAAAGGCTGTTCAGAGGGCAAAACTGAGCTGTGTAAATGTAGGGCTTGGAAGGACAGGAGCTGAGGAAGAGCCGGCTCCCTTGACCATCCCTGCCCAACGCTGCTCTCTCACTCCAGCTTTTGGGTTGCTCAGGTCCCAGCTGCAGTGCACAGTGCCAGGCACAGGGTCAGCTGAGGCTCTGAATCAAGGCTTTCCCAAGGTACAGGAGAAGGTCCTTAGAAAGCTCAGCATCGCTGAGGACCAGCCTTGTCTCCCAGCCGTGGAGCGAAGGCCTGGACAGCAGCATGGAACAGGCTGGAAGGACAATCAGAGGCAGTTTGCAGTTCTAATGCCTGACATCTGCAGTTTGTGGTTGATTCAGTGCTGCCCTCCCAGGGCAGGACCTGCCAGGAGCACTGCAGAAAACATCCAGCACAGCAGGTAGACTCATCCCTCTACGACTCCACAGCAACATGGAGCAGCTTCCTTACACTGCTTTACCCAGACTCAAGTTTTACGAAGCTGACCTGATTGTTCTTCAGTTTTGACACCTGTGCAGACACTAAATCCAAACCCTGCTTTTATCTAACATATCTGTGTTGTCTTCCGTAGGACAAGAAACTGATTAAAGCTCTCTTTGACGTACTGGCACACCCTCAAAACTATTTCAAGTACACAGCACAAGAGTCAAAAGAAATGTTTCCAAGATCATTTATAAAGCTACTGCGATCAAAAGTTTCCAGGTTTCTACGACCGTACAAATAGTCTAGTGGTATTCAATTTTTGGTTACTTTGCATTCCTGTCAAATATTGTCTTTCCTCCATAGTAGAAACATTTGCTAATTTGAAGGCTCTTTTTTGCAGTCTTTGTTCTCAATTGTTATTGAAGAAGACCTGTAATGTTTTATAATTGTTAAAAGTCAATGTTCTGAATGGGATTCTTACTACAAAAAAAAACACATTGTGCATCCCTGAGTGCATCTAGTTGTAGATCCAGATTTGTGTCTGCACTAGTGTATCCTCACTTTCCATCTGAAATTTCACTATGTAAAAATATTCTTTCTAGCTTTTTATTTTTCATCAACAATAACTTTTGTCAAAGAAAGGAGGAATCTATTCAAATATGATTAAACTACCTGCAGATAAGTTCTGTTATAGAAAGAAGTATGTAGTATAAATAATACTTGGATTTTGAATTGCACTTGAAGTTTATATTTGAATCTTTAGAAGAAAACAAAACAATCTCAATTTTGTTATTTCTCATTTGTGGCTTGGTGGAACCTCTGTCCAAGTAGAAATCAAAAAGGAAAAAAAGGAGAAAAAAAATGTATAATTTTGTTTTATGAATTACATGAGACTGAGTCCCATGCCCTAATGTCCTCATGTTTTTATCTGTCCTCTTCTAAACTTCTTTAGAGGTTTGCCACTGTCAGTTACTTAATTGAAACAGATTTAGCTCTGGATTTCCAGTCATCAGTTGGTCCCTTTAAGGACATTTACAATAGAAGATGTGAGAAATGAACAACAACACTAGTATTCTCGGTTTTCTTTCCATTAAGAGAGCATCTAATTAAGTACAATATATAAATATATAAATATATACTTCTATTTGTGAGTACATTAGTAATGTTATCTCTAGTTACTGTAAATATTATTCATGCTTAAATCTTTACTCCCACACACCCTATTTACTCATATCTATATGTAACTTTGTGTAGACAATTAAATGACTTCTCCAAGTGCTTGTCACTTCTATTAACACCCAACTGAAGCCCTTTGAGGTTTTATAATACTGGATAATGGTTTACTCTGGGACAATCTCTTTGAATATGTATTATTCCAGGAAAAAGAGCATCAGTGAAGATGCAGTTGCTGCCCAGTAAAGGGTCAGCTGTTGCCTCTTCCTCGGGACCCCCCACATGCAGACCAACAGAGTTACAACACACGTGGGAGGAGCTCAGCAAGGAGGAGCTGTTGCTGGACCTGCTGTCTCTAAAACACTGGGAGCACGACTGTGTTCCAGCCCCAGACTGTCAGGGGCTCAGGGGTGAACAGGACACGGTTTTGCAGAAGAGTTGGAGGGCAGGTTCTGTTGTTGCAGAGACGTGGCGCTCCCTTTTATCCCAAATTAGTAGCCACAGTGCCCAGCAAGCACAGGAGAGCTTTAGCCTTGTGCTCAGGCCCTGCTCACAGAGGGACAGTGGGTTTGCCATGACGATAAATCCTGGGTTTCCTGCTGTTTCCTGGCACAGAAGCTAATTCAAATGAGAGAGGAGCCTTTTTTTTTTGTATTAGTATTTCAGCCTCTTTCCTTTTCAGTCCCTTCCTCTTGTGTATCATTTTCCCTTTTGATTCTGCAAGTTTATTACTTGAAGAAATGAACTCTCCTGGCAGCATCCTTTCAGAAAAAGATTAACACACAGTTTTGCTTTGCTGCATTTTTTTTTGCCTGTCTACCCTGTAGTTTAACACATCCTTGGATGTTCTCAAAGACATATATTAGGGGTGGTTGTGGTTACCTTCTGATGCTTTTTTTTATGTCCTTGAGCAAGTACTGCCTAAATTTACAGTTGTTTTCTGTTGACTACAAGTGGTTGAATATTCCATTTCTATGAGAATACACCTTAAGTATTCTGTTGAGTTCTTCTACTTAACCATCTTGTAATTTTGCTTGCCTTCTTTCCTTTTCTGTTGAAGAATATAATTTTTTTTCTTTCTATGCCTGAACAGCCTGAACTTATAGTCTTAATGATTCATTTTTTTCCACTCATGGACCTCAGATCTTTGGTGAGCTTTCTTTTTAATACATACATTAACTCATGTTAAAAAATGTCACTTCTCCATAAAAGTCCTTTGTTAAAGGCTGTTAAACCTAACTTTTTCTTGAGGATGTTCAAACTACTTTTATCTATTATTCACCAAGGATCACAAAAGGTGGACAAAGAACATCTCATCAGTCCTAGATTCATTATGTGCCTGGAATGAAAAAAAATTCCATTAATTTTTTCTTTAACAGTAGTCATTTGTACAAAAAAAAAGCTTTGAAAAGCAAAAATCTTTTCAGGTACTCAATTCTGTAAGAGTATATAGCTACAAAACTACTTCAGCCAAACAGTAGTTCCAAGTCTGATAGGTTATTCAGAGTTTTATTCAGGTCCATTAGAATGAGTCAGGATTGCAGCCATTCTACTGAAAGATATGAAGGAAAAGAGATGAAAAATATGGAGAAAAGTAACTTCCTCACTTGGCAAATGATTTACAGTGATCTTTAGTATTTCAAACTTGAGTGAGCAAACTTCGGAACCTGGTACTGTACACTGAGTTTAGCAAAATCCTTGCCAAAGTTTTTGTTTAACAACCAACATGTTTGCATGTAATACCATTGTATGACACTGATGCCAGAGCCCAGAAACCACTGGCAGCACCGCAATATTTTCCAGGTTCTTAGCTCCATGGGAAATCCAGTGCCAGAGAGAAACCATAAGAGGGGCATGTCCTAATTCTGGCCATTGGTAGTGGGACCTTGGTAGGGCTGTGAGAGGTGAGTACAGGCGAGAGCAGTGGCATTTGGCTCTGGTACCACTTGCCCTGACTTAAAACCACACTGCACAAAACCAGGGTTTTGTCCAGTTCATCCTGACAGACCTGAGAATGAGGCTCATATTCCCCAGAGCCACATCAGGGTGGGGACTCCACAGTCAGGACAAGGCACTTGTGGACTCCTGTGGCAAACACGGGCATTGTGTTGCTGAAAGCATGGAAAGAAAGAGAATAATTTGACCCTCAAAAGTTGACCCTCAAATGCTTGTGAACATATAGGGGGTTCATATCTGATATATTTAGAAAACTAGTCAGGCTTGAATGCCTGCCACTCTGCATAGAAATGCTCTTGGATATGCAAATTTCTAATGAAATAAGTAATGACAAGTGGTATGTAGGGCAGTCTGAATTTGTTTCAGTTGATTCATAGAACAGCACAGAATTTTCGTATCAGCTCTAGAAGTTAAAAATGCTTTGACTTTTGTACTGGATTTATAGGTACAGAAACTGGCAGTCACCAAAGAGGTGAGTTCAGCTCTTCATCTGTTAGTGTGGGATGCCTTCATTGTCAGAGAACCTGTTGCTATTACACAATAACAGCACAACAGCAAGGAATGTCGTCTTCTACAGAGAAGACCTAGACACATTTGGCAATCTAAAACCACACAAGGAGAAATACGGCTGCCTTTAAAGAAACCAGCTTTGTGAAAATTGGCAGAATATAACATTTTAGCTTTTACCCTGAATATGAAATACTGCATTTGAACATATCAATAAATACAGCCCCGTATCTGTTCTTACAGAATTACACATTGTCTGCAGGACAGGTGCAACAACACATTTATGTCTTATTACAGGTAGACTGAAGAAGTGCCCATTTGTGATTGCCCAATTCCACGGCACAAACAGAGCTCTTTATTTGCTATTTGCAAATGCCTGTATGCTTAAAAGCTGCACCTGCAGCACTTACCATTTTAAAGCCTCTCCTTCTGCTTTAAATATTGCACTTATTTTTAGTGAGGTGGTAGTGAATCATCCCTAAACATTCTCAAGGGCCACCAAATCACTGCCTGCACACCTGCTGCAGTCCAGGACACTGCAGCAATCACAAGTTGCTCATCAAGCCCTGAGTTGTGCCTTGAAAGCGCTGAGGACAAGGTGCCTCTGTGTGTCATTTGAGTACAGGGAGCAGCAGGATTCTGTGTTCAGTGCATTGCCACCTCTTCTGCCACACTGCATCTTGCCTTCAATAACAAGATTTATTCTGCCTGGAGGTTTAGCTCACTAAAACTGGATTTAAAAGTCCTGAAGTCTTTCTTTCAGCCCATTTTCTTGCCCTGTCTTCCTTCTTCCATCGTACATTAGATTTTTACCTAAAGACCAACTTTTCAAAAGAAACTTATTTCCTCATTGTGCCTCCCTCATAAAATAAAGTTATGACTACTTCAAAATTTAGATTAATCCTTCCTACACAGCAGCTTCATTCTAGAGTAAGCTTACTTAAAAGTAAGTAGGCTTACTTAAAACTAGCTTACCTTGTAAGCCAAGTTTAGTTTAGTTTAGTTTTAGACTAGCTTAAATAAATACAGGGTTGGTCAGAGAGTTTTCAGAGGGTCCACGTTCTGAGTTGTCAGCGGGTTTTAAAGAGCACAGCTCACCTGAAGTCCTGTCTGTGAGCAGAATGCAAGGGTGCTGCCACATGAGTGAGAAACATCCTTCACACGTGTTCAGCATTCCAAAAGGACAGTCAAACCCCACCCTGTGCCTTTTTATAAGCCTGCCCAACAGATTCAAATTTCTCAGATCAGTCTTACCTATAAACAATCCAGTTTTAATCTTGCAGATAGCAGGTTAAGAACGTCAGGAGCAAAAGTAGTGCTGTGGTTCTTATACAGGTTCTGCTGACAGGTGTTTGACAGCAAAACCCAGCTGCTCTATGACAGCTCCCATGTGTGGACTCCAAATACCTTTGAATGCTCTTAAAAACTTAGCTGGAGTAAAATCTTCAACAACTGGACCCAGTGGCAAATTTCTCAGTCACCTCAGGGGTCTGGATGATTTTTTAATGATGGGAATGAGCGACACACACAGTTCCTTGTAGCTGTATCGTGAGTTCAAGGAGTTGCATTTTTTCATAGTTCAAAACCACTGATTGACAGGAATGGGAGTAACTGGAGGAGTTCTTATAGAATCTCCGTACTTTGGGACTTTAATGAAATAGTTTTCTAGAATGAGAGACTGTTGTAAGCACTTGGGAAAAGGAATACTATTGTCTTCCGTAAGAATTTATGGAAGAAGGGAAATTTCTGTAAGGTACTATGAACTTACTCCTCAGCGAGAGACTTGGATTCAGAGACAGGTCTCATGTTTTATCTCTCATCTGAATAGAAGCAGACTGGGACATAAACAATGTCAACTGTTACCTAAGGATCTGAATATATACAATTCCAGTTTGTTATTTCATTTATTTATTCTTTCATCATAAAGCTTTTAATCTATAAAATTAATATGTAATATACAAGAGTAAAATGTACAGAAGTACCTTTAGATGTAATAATTTAAACCATCTGTATTCAGAGAGCGGAGAGAACAAGTTTAAAGATATACAAACAATTGCAATTCAATTTTCTCAATATCTAGAAAAAAAAGTGGCTTTGATTAATTAAACTTTATGTTAATTATTGTGAAAATATCTTTTTTAGAGTTTGTTTTTGTTACTTTTTTAATTAAAATTATTTTGTAAATATTGTTTTCTATGTTTTATAACTTAGAAAGGCCATTAATTTGCATTGAGAGCAGCAGGGACTCAACATGTTGATTATAAAGATACTTTAGGAGAGTGGGATGGATGTGAGCAGTTGCCAGATTGATCATTCCAGATTACAGATCCTGTTATTTCTTCAGTCTCACTGGCATCACAGGAAGCGTTTTCTAGGGCAATTTAACATGCTAATTTAAACAGAATTGACTATCGAGTGTCATTCGGAAGTGCTTCCCATTTTCATAACATATAAAGAATATGTATTTTAAAGTTAGTGCTGGTTCTTCTTCCATTGTTAGGGTAAGAAACAAACAAAAACAACAGCACGAAACTCAGAAATAAAAGGGAATTTAATAGATTACACCCATGGATAGTGGAAAGACAAAGAAAGCTGTGGGATCTCTGTGCTCGTAGGGAGCAGTGGAAGGGATAAAACCTCACACTGGATCAGATCACAGAGCCTCTTTAGGCAAAACCACTGAGCCCAGTGGTACTTTCACCTGCAAAAAAGTTCATTATGATGATATCCAGCACCAGTTTAAGCAGGAATTTCTGGCAGGCTGGATTTCAGGGGGAAGCACACGGAGTGTAATACTGGTTTCTGCATCAATTTGCTCCACGTAACCACTGCGCAGGAGTGAGATTTTAAACGGAACTGTTGTAGATGCTGCTGGGACTTCTAAGCTTTATTACCAATGTAAATTGTGTACAAACAGCTATTTCCATATGAAATGTACGATAATAGTTTAGAGCAAGGGTAGTGAATAACTGTACAAAATTTGATACTTAGAAAATAAAATACAGTGCTAAGCTTTACCAATATTTTAACAATTCTGTCAGATTTATAGTAGAAAATGTTGTTGTAAATGTACCTTCTAAAAAAATACATTTCCTTTTGCCTCTGTATATTAATAGCTTTGATTTCTACGTCAAAGTTAAAAATGAAGCATGTAATAAAACTTTTGTTAAAATCACTTTCATAATAAACATAAAATGGAATGGATACCCCTGCCTGCCATTTATTTGTGTGTATGGACAAGGCTTCTTGCACAAGTGTGGACAAGAATCAGAAGAAAACTTTTCTTTTTTGATAGCATTTACATACTTTGGTCTAATTTTCATCCTTAAGCAACAGAGAGCTCTTTCTTTCTCATCAAACCACTGGAGTTTTTGGGACACTGACGTAAGTTCCTTCCAGACAGGCTTCAAGAAAAGTTTTTCAGAGAAGAAATCCTGGCTACAGCGTATCACCAATATCCCTCCAGGACCTTTAACTGCTTGCTAAACTAACTCTGGTGCTACCATGTATAGCTCCTGCAGCTGCCCTTTGTCACACCCCTCTATTGAGAAGCAGCCTCAAAGGAAGAGGAAGGAAGCTCTGGTGCCAGCATGGCACGTGCCATTCTGCTGCCATCCTCACGTAAGCAGCTCAGCTTGTTAAGAGAAAGCATTTATGATGTGGCAGTATCAGCTTTGCTGATTTTATATATATATTGTTAATTATATAAATCCTGTCAGTGGGACTGATGACTCTCAGTGTCTCCGGCAGGTTTGAAAGGCGTCAGGAAACTGGCTGCAAAATATCAATTACTGCCTTTTTCAGCTGGTAGTAATTCACTCAGGTAATATGGGCAGCTGTCCTCACTGCATTCCAAGAAGACACAGCATCACTTTTATGGGACTGCAGATGTGCCGTATGAAAGGGCACTCAGCTGTCCTTGTGGCTTCAGAGCTTTAAATGAGTAACAAGAAATGTCAGCTCCTATCAAAGACAGAAAAGCTGAACCTCAAAGTTCCTAAGAGTCGTTGGAAATCGAGTTGATTACTGGTAATGAAGTGTCTGTGCACAAGGACAAAATCTGGAATGGGAATCTGGAGAGGTCCCAGCTGACTGGAAGCTGGCAAACATTGTCCCAGTTTTCAAGACGGGCAAGGAAAGAGGACTCCAGAGACTCCAGGCCTGTCAGTGTCACTTCAGTGCCTGGTAAAATCATGGAAAAGGTTATTCCAGGAGGTTTTGAAAAACACCTGGAGGACAACACAGGCATCAGTCACAGCCAGCACAGCTTCATGAGAGGAAAGTCCTGCTTGTCAAACTGATTGCCTTCTACAGCAAGGTAGAAAAGGCTATTTTACAACAGCCACTGAAGTTTCAGCAGTTGTGACAGTCTTCATTTGAGTACAAGATTCTCATTTACTGAAACAGGCACTGCCTGGTGACAATTGCAGAGGGGTCCATTCTCAGTTCCAATCTTTCCATGACTTCCCAACAAGTATACAAAACATAATGGCCTGAGGAACAGCACTCTGGCACAACCCAGCTGGTAAGTGAAAGCAGGCTGGGCATAGACTATTTATTCTTCTCTTTGTCCAGGAATCAACATCAGCTGACTCCTGGTGTCACAGAAAGGGCCTGTCCTCTACAACCACCAGAACTGGCTATTTTTGCCTCTTAAGTATAACATCTAAGTGGGCAGTCAGCACAGCATGAGATATGCTACACTCCAAAAGCACTTCTGAACATGTAGAATAACAGCACCTCCAGCTCACTTGTACTGTGTGTGTAGAACAGTATTCCTAAGTAATGCTCCAACTGTTACAAAAGTAATATACTCGACAGCATGCTCTGTATGCCTAAAGACATGGGCAAGGGAAGAGCAGGGATCTGCCTTTCTGAAGGCACCCAAGCAGCTGGTGACAAGCTGCAGCAGTGGCTGTGGAGGTGCAGCAGGATGCCTCAGGACTGAGGGCAGCATGTTGGATTGCCTACACGGGCACAAGATCCTTGAAGCTGCCCGGCAAGATGTTTTTTCATGTTGTACCTCCAGAATTAGGGCAGCTTCCCTCCGCCCCAGTGCTGCGTGAGCAATGAGAGAGTATCTTTGAAAGTAAAACACCTGCGCTTGTCAGTGGATGTTCTGTGAGCGCATAATGTGGGTGCAGTAAATGTGTCTCTTGGGGAAAACACTCAGTGAAAGTGCTGCTTGTGCCAGACAATTTGCTTGGTTTATTATCCTTCACACACTGATCTCTTGCCAGACTTTTAGAGAGGAGGCTGAGTCCAACCTGCTAAGATCACTCATCCACCTGCAGGGTGTTCTCCGAGGCTCTTTCCAAACTCCACGCTCACATGGGCACCCATTCCAAGATCAAAACGTGGGTTTCCCTCCCCACTGGGTGTCCATCCAGGCACACAGCAGGACAGCACAGCCCCACTGTCACATGGTAGCCAGGGTATGGGAGAGACCTCGTACAGACTCCAGCTGACAGATGGGTGTTGCAAAACCTTCCCAAAAATTGTACCTGTCCACAAAGCAAGCAGGCAACATCTGTACACAATAACTGCTATTTTGATGCAGAAGAATACATTTTGCCTTCTTAAAACAGCCTTCTTACAAACCTCTCTGAGGTTTTAAACTCACATATTACGGCTATGATAAAATATTTACGGCAAAGGATGTTCCTCTCATCTAAGCCCCTATCACAGCTTTCCATGCTTTGAAGTTCTAGTTTTACCCTTGAGAAAGCTGTTGACTTCAAAGCAAATGGTTTCTCTTATAACATATTAGAGGGTTTATTGTCAAATGCACCAAAAATATGTCCCTTCATCTCCTTTTCACTATGATGTTAAGGTCTCTTCTGCCCCTTATATCCTTACCTCTCTTAAGGAGGTTTCCATGCCACAATGGCAAAGAGGAAGGTTCTGACATTAAAACAATAGGAATACGAAGTGGGGAATGCACATCAGATCTATTTGGATGAGATAGCCATAAACATTTGGAATAAAGCCACAAACTGCCAGACTCTCAAAACTTTGGAAAACTCTGGTTGTGTTTCTTGGGGGCAAATGCTACTTCACATCTGCTAACTCATGATAAATTTTGGCTACAGACTGCTGCAGGGCGGGAACTAAATGTGGTGGTGGTGGATAAGTCATGGGGCCTGCTGTGACAGAGAGGCTCAAGGGCTGCATGGGTTGGCTTCCTATGGATAGTGCCAGAAGGCTACATCCTCTTATTTTAGACTGGGGTAATGCTAGTAAGCTCAGCCTTGCTGAGACCTTTTTGCATTCTCCGTGAATACCTATGTAAAGTAACCCATTAAATTTAACAAGCACATTGTCTGAGTCAGGGCTGAACTGTTCAGGCACTGTAAATCAGCCACTCTTCCTCAGGAAACAATCAGAATAAAATACTGTGGTGACTTTTCTTTACAAAGGTTATCCACAAACACCTGCTTTCATGAGAGGCTGGCAGTGGTATCCCTGGGCTATGGCTCTGGCATCACAGGTGATCTACATCAGAGTAGGAAGGACTGCTCCTGGAAGTCTCACGGTGCTTGAAGCAGTGGTAGAAGAATGGTGAGTGCTGGCCCTCACTCCCTGCTCCAGGAATTACTCCTGTTGTGGAAAACCAGCAAAAAAACTAAAACGAGCTGCCAAGCACAGCAGCTGAGTAAGACCACATTTAGGTAAGTGCTGGACAAAGTCAGGGAAGAGCCCACTTAAGTCTAATCTTAACCTCAGTGATTCTCAGTGTGTCTTATTCTTACTTGGAGTTTATCAGCAGCAGCCCCCACACCTGCAAACTCACCCAAACAGCCTGGAACCACGGCCAGCTGGCCAGAAGCCAAAACTCCCACCCAAAGTGAGGTGGAAGTGCACACAAGCAGTGAGAAAGCACCTGCCTACACTTGGTGAGAAAAAGAATTATGTAAATCTCACGTTCGAAGAGGATCACATTCCCCTTGCCTGTGGACAACGCATGATCACTGTGGCTCTACTGAACAAAGACAGGAAAACACCCCACACTTGTCCTCCTTGGTCTGTTTGAGGAAAAAAGATTGGTTTTTTTTTTAAGGTAAGTAAAAGATTTGAGTTAACTACGTAACGTGACAAAGACAGAAATGAGGGAAGGGTGGCCTTTCCAGTAAGCAAGGTCCCCAGGAGGACTAGGAAGTGGTCAAATCTCCACATTTTACAATACTAGGGCAAGATCAACACCACAGCCATCCTCTTTTCCCAAACCACAATATTAGCGAAAAATGTGCTCAAACTCAGGGTAGCAGTTTGGGAACACAGTCAAGGAACACTGGAAATCCAACTATTTTTTGATCTTTTGCTGTTTAATCAGGGAGGTCTCCTTAGAGACATCCTAGTGGAGCCTTTATGCTGAGGAAATGTGGGAACACAGCACGTGGTGAGGCAGAGACAGTCTGAGGCAAAGAGGAAAATTTGCCTGCATTTACTATTCAGATACTCAACCTGGAGGTTGAGTTAGATCCTCAGCTGCTAAGTGGTGATGTATAGTTACAGCACGTAGGCACCACTTTTAATCTCTTTCTACTTTCTCTCTGCCCGGCCAACCTATTGCAGACAGACCTTCCTCCTGAATAATTCTGTGATTATGTGGAGAAAGGGATTGTTGCCACTCTTGGGTAGTTACAGAGGACACCAGTCCAGCAACACTAGAGAGGGCAGAGAGCAAAGAGGTATTTCTTCAACACGGCACGTTCTCCACTGACTCTAGTCTGTGAATGTGAGGCTTTCCTGACCAGCTACTAGATCCTAAAATCCTATTTCTTGAAGTTATTTCCAGGGCTGTAGGACAACCTTCCCAGCACAGTGCTGTGCTGCCAGCCCAAGCAGCATTGACGTTGAAGCCTTGATTGGAGGATAGGCAAAGGAGTTTCCACTTTGGTCTCTGGCGCAGATAATCCACGGAGGGAGCAATGTGCGTGCTCCCAGCAGCAGCAGTGGGCACAGCAAAGCCCTGACCCGTGCTCTGAGCAGTGTCGGACACCTGGCTTCGCTCTTGGAGCTTTATAACCATAGCCGAGGCGAGAGCAAAGCTACCAAAAATGTTTAAAAAGCCTCAAGTTAAACTGGCTTAGGCTATTCCCCACAAAATCTTAGAATGAAGAGATTTCCTTAGAAATTTCTTCTAAACAATCCAAGGAAAGCACTGGGAAGCCAGCACTCTGCTACAGGCACTTGCAAAAAACACACCTCCCTCTTGTACTGACAGATATTTAAGACCTACATGTTAAAGGCCTACATTTAAGGCCTACATGTTCAAATTCCCTTGTCAATGTTCAAAATAAAAAAGCTTTAATTTAATAAAAGACTGACACCGTATGTTTTTCCTGAGCATCACAACTCAGAGCAATTCCCACTGCTGTGGCCGGCAGTCAATGCCTGCCACGCCTTACACCCCACCCGTAACCCACTTCAGCGGATATGGCTGGGGCCTTCCAGAAGAGTCCCTAAAACACCGGAAAAAAAAAAAATCTTGTGGCCAGCACTGCAACACGAATGCTGTAATTTTATTAAAGCTCAAGGGCAGGAGAAAAAAGGAGAAGCAGAACCCGCATCTCCTCAGCAGACTGAAGCCTCCTCAAGCCCCTTCTCCTCGGGGGTGTCTGGAACCGGCCCAGAGCTCCCGCTGCCCTCGACCCCCTCCCTGTTCCAGGGCCGAACCCCCTCCGGCTCCGGGAACGCCCCGAGCGCCGCTCCCGCCTCCCTGCCCGCCCTCGGCGGGGCCGCCCCGCCCGGCGCGTTCCGGCCCGGCCATGGCGGGAGACGGCGAGGAGGCTCTGGCGGCCTTCGTGGCCCTGCACGGAGCCGCGCTCCGCGCATCGCGGGTCCCGACGCACTACTGGGAGAGCCTGAGCCGCAAACTGCGCGGAGAGGTGGGTGAGCGGCGCTGGGGGCGGCCCCGGAACGGGGAGAGCTGCGCCGAGGGAGCAGCCCCGGAGGGCAGCCCCGAGCCGGGGGAGAGCGGCGCCGAGGGAGCAGCCCCGAGCCGGGGCCGAGCGGAGGCCGTGGGATGTGGCCGTGGAGAGCGGTGCTGAGGGCAGCCCCTTCACGCCTGGGTGAAGAAGAGAGTCACGGTGTTGCCTAGCAGGGAACAGTGGGAAAGGCAGGTGGGAAAGGCACGGTGCGGGTTGTGTTACCGAAACTGAAGCTCGGGGCTGTAGAAGACGTCAGGTGTATTGTGCATATCTGATTTCGTCTTATTGTTGTCGGCGTAAAGTTTGAAAGCGTTTGGAGTACCCGGTAATGACAGATACAGGAGATGCTGGAGGGAGGTGACGAATCTAAAAAACCACAGCACTCTGCCAGCTACTAAGAAAAAAATTAACTCTGTCCCAGCCAAATGCAGGACAACGTCCTCAACCCTTTGCTTTTTGTGCCAAAGAGAATTAAGAAAAAACAGCAACAGTAGTAGTATTAGACTCAGGATATTGTCATATGTTAATCCATTATGGTTTGGGTTGGCTTCTGCCTGATTTTTAATTTGTTTTCCAGTTCGCTTCCACACAGATCTGTCATTTATAACTGTGCATAGCTCAGTCAGCTCATCTCATGTGTTCGTGAGTTACCTGGCTTGGGCAGCTTTTTTCAGGTGAAGCTGACCCCTGGCCCTGAACTAAAGAGAGTGTGGAGGCACAGGCACACTCCAGGATGGAGTATCCCTTTTCACCTTTGTAGCAACTATATGCTTGCTCCCTGGAGCTTTGTGATGAGAAAGGGAAGAGAAACAAAGTCAAGAAAAGAAGTGATTTTAAACAGATTCCAAAGACAGGGATTGTTTTTAGAATTTTTTTTTTTCGGTTTGCACATCTGCAGCCCGGCCTCAGTGATGAGAAAAGCTGTCTTTGATTTGTGGGAGTAAAGGAACAAGGAACTGAGGCGGGAAGGAGACGCAACCCGAAACCATTTGTCTGGAGAGTTGAGAGTGCTTGAGGGAGTCTGGAGGAGTCCACCTGGAGAAGAAAATATGAATGAGGTGAACTTCTAGTCCGAGGGAGAGAAAGAGATCTGATAGGGGGAGAAGGCAACTAGTGGTGGTTTGCTGGAAGACAAGATAAGCAGTGAAGAAATGGGTGAGATGGGATGAGAAGTTTGAACAGGTAGTATAAGATGGTAGGGAAGGAGAGGGGGCTGCAGTTTAACACCCATGGACAGGTAAAGTCATTTCTAATTACTTGAATGCTTCTTTTCCCCATCTCAGCTTCAAAGCAGGGACAGGAGAAAAGCACTGCAAGTCATAATGTGAGTGTTTATAGTCAGGAAGGGTCTGAATATGTTACTGCTGCCTTCAACCTCTTGTGTGGTACTGTTAATAACAGGAATACATGTTTATTACAGAGAAGATAAATCTACATTATCTCAAGCATATGCCCAGTCACAGACTTCATGTGGAATTACACCCTCCTCAGGAAGTATTCGTGCAAGTGACTTGGAGCAGGAATATCTGCTGCTCTGCTTAGGTAGGAAGGTATGAGAAGGGATGTCCTGGAAGAGGATGGAACAGAAGGCAGTATAAAGCTGCTAAGGAAACCCGAAGTTGAGAGCTGTTGTACGTATACCTCCAGTATGAAGCTGGAGGTAGCAAACTCAATCTGTGCTGTGACCTAATTCAGGCTTGAGATTTGTGACCTGTGGCTGAAATCCTTGCTTGTTACCAGCTTTGCTGGGAGGGTGTGACATTTAGAAGGTAAGACAATAGAGAGAGAGGAGACCCGTGGTGCTGATGTTTTGACAGAGGCTGGGATGATGAAAGGCAGAAAGAAGAAAGCACGTGCCCTCAGGCACCAGGCTGCTCCTGCTGCTTCATCTTGCTCGCAGTGGTGGCTGAGCAGGCTCTTCTGTACAAAGTGTCCCAGTGCGTGTGGAAAAAGAGACTTAATTATTTCAGTGAGCTCTGGAAGATAAAGTGAGCTGCTGAGAGTGCTTGTCTCTCCTGCTGCAGCTTCTGGGTTTTGTCCAGAAGGAGGGCAAAAGGATATTGAGAAGGTTGGGATGTCCAGGAAAAGTTACTGTGAGGAGTGCTGTGGACTGGGATGGCCTCCTGAGGAGATAGAGACAGAGCTACAGGACCTTGCTTAGAACTGGACCATGCAGAATGGCTGGAGGAGCAGCAGTAAAGAAAGAAATGGAGATGAGGGGAAGGCGTGAAAACGTTTTGGGAGTCTAGGTAATAAAGTATAACTCAGCGGGCAAAAAAACCCCAGTGCAACATGGAGCACAGGATGAGTTTCCTTGTTTCGTGGGTAAAATGGGAAGAAGCTTTCATTTGTCCTAACCTGTTGCAAAGGTTAAAACTTTTTAGCATAGAAATTGAAAAATTTGCATCCATAATACAGATAAAAATATGTCTTGCATCAATACCTCTAGAACCCAGCCCAGGCAGCTGTTTTCCAACACTCTCACACGTGTTTCAACATACAGACTGAATTCACCCTCCCTTCACTGTGTACACTAAAGCCTGTGAGAAGTGGAGGGTTTGAGTTGGTTTTTTTTATTTTCCTTGGGATCTGCTGGAGCAGGTTTCCTTCTGAGAGCATTATGTAATTGGATTGCTCGCTCAAAACAGGGTATAACTGCTAGATTGGTAAACCTGCCTTTATTTATTCATTTTGCATTTAGCATTCAGCGTCTGTTGGGAGGAAATTTTTTTTGTGTTTCTGGCAGAAACTTGAAAAGTAAAATATATGCATGTGTAATCATTCACTATAAGTGCTAAAATTCTGTTTCTAGTGTAGTGGTTGTTTCTTATACTACTGGATAAACTGTGTATAGAATGTTTATAAGCCTGGAAAATACAGTGCCTGCATCTAATTTTATTCATAATCTTTTTCTTTTTCTCTTCCAGCCATATGCTAAGTTATTTTGCAGGCTTCTGTGTATTGCAGGAAGTTTTTTGTAGCCCTCAGATGTTGCTGGCAAAAGACTGCTTGGAGTTTCATCCCAGTTAGAAATGGAGGCTCTTAATTAATTACTAGAAGGAATGCAGCATGATAATACTCCTAGACTTTATTTTCCAGAGCAGTGGAGGGCAGCCTGTTGCTCAGAGGTTACCTGTGGCCTTCAAGGCAGCTTGCGGTGTGCCTTAAAAGAATTTGCTGGAGATGCCTGTGTGGTGATCATGACATATGCCTGCTTTGGTATCAAGTTCTCGTTGGGGTTGGTTAGGTTGGAACTGCAGCTGAACATGAAGAGGGAGGGATTTTGCCCAAACACGTTTTGCTTGCAAGCAGTTGTGCCGCTGGAATGTGTTGGTACCCTTTTGCTGTCTTCTAGAGGTTATTAGTTGCCCTGGTGGAATACTTAATGTGAGCTCTCCCTGTTCTGCTTCAAGCCAAAGATTATGTTTCAAATTGGTGGTGTGATCTTATCCAGCTGGTTTTTGCTTAAGGAGCTTACTTAAGATTCCCTTAATGGAGCTGCTGTGTTAATAGGTTCAGTGTGACAGCCTGGCTCAAAAGGGAGGGAGGAAGAGAGGAGACACAAAACTGTCTGTGTATCCCCACTGACAACGAGGTGCTTCTGCCAAACCCATCAGTGCACTACTGAACTGCTGGTATTATCAAGTATGGGTTTAAAAAACAACAAAACCCTCGCAAAAAGCCACTGATTAAGGTGGTCTTGAGCTGCTGCTGTGAGAAGCGGGATTTGCTTTGGGTGAGGAATACACAGAATTCACTTTTACAAGGTTATAAATTCTCTAGGAGAAATTTTTCATTAAGCATAATTCTGTAAATGTATTAAAAGTGGAAAATTTTTGCTAAATGCAACCGCTACAGTCTCGTGCATCTGATGATTTGTTGGAGGGAGAGATCAAAACTTTGGCTTAGGGCATTTGGAAACCCTTCATTTTTCGAAGTCTTGAGATGACGTTTAATAAAATACAAACCCAACAGCTTCCCCTTAGCGTTGTGGAAGAACTTGCGATTCATTGTGGGTGTTTGGTGAATGGGTGGAGCCTGTCGTGAGCGAAGGCTGAATCTGAGTCAGCCGCTGGCTCGCCTGCTATCTCTCTCTCACAAACTCCTTAAGACAAAAGATAGCATAGAAAACACACACGGTGCCAACGCTGCAGCACACGTCAAGTGGCTCCCCTGGGTCACACTTGCAGGTTTAATTTTCTAATGACTGCCAGCCACTTGGCTGCCGTTTCTTCTGCTGGCTAATGAGGTTGTTGAGGATGGCCCTTGATCCAGCGGCAGGAGCAGTGAAGTGTCACTTCAGGGAAGAGTGGAACGTGTTTCCTGGCACGCTGCTTTTGCTGGCTCCCATGGGCTGGGATTAGCACTTGTGCCCTGAACCAGACCAGGGAGCTCACCCAGCTGGGAGCCAACCTGACAAAAAATTAATTGTGAGCACAGGGAAGGGTTCTTCCTTTTGCTGGAACCTGCCTGCAGCTACATGAATTTCAATGACTATGAATTTTCAAGGCAACTCTGCAGAGACTTAAAGAAGCATTGGAGGCTACTATTAGAACAGCAAGAGGTTGTGATACTGCTTACTATTGAGTAATGTTATCCTCTTCTAGCAACTGGAAAACTAGAAATAAATTAGAGCTGCTATTTTGATACCTGCTGAAGTGAAAGAAACTAAGTTTCTGATTTTTATTTTTTTAAAATAGGCGTGTTTTCAATCTCTAGTAAGTTTGTTTGCAAAGTAATTTTCTTTACCCTAAAAAAAATGCAAATGTATGTATTAGCCAACATACTGTTAGCATCTTCTTAGCATTTATCTAAGAAGCTGTTAGCTAAGAAGCTACTAGCTAATAGCAGCTAATAGCTGTTGGCTATTGTTAGCATCGAAGGCATCCCTGCCCATGGCAGCAGGGATGGAACCGGGATGATTGTGCCGGTTTGGCCAAAATCTAGTAATATAGCCCCTGAGAGAAAACCAGGTTNCGGTGAGGGCGTGGGCCCACCCCCGGGCCTCGGGGAGAAAATTCTCCTGATGTGTTCTGATGTTGTTGAAACAGTTCAGAAGAGAAGAAGGGAAAAAAAAAACCAAAGTCCCAGGAAACAAAATTCAGCTCTCCGTCTCACGCCAAGGGGGAAAAAAAACCAGCTGGCTGAAGGAAAAGCAAGCAGGGTGCTCCCTTCGTGCCTTTCCGCAGCCAGACAACACTGAGGAGCGTAATCTCTGTGTCCTTGAGAAGCTGCTTTGGAAAGTTCGTCTGGTTTTTTTTTTTTCAAGCTCAGTTTAAAGGCACAGAAAAGGCACAATATTACTTTTTGGGCATAGAGCATGATAGGGGATACACATGATAGAGTCACCCCAAGACAATGATCTTTTAAGGTCCCTTCTAACCCAAGACATTCTATGATTTTTTTTCCACCATGGCCCACTGCCCTTGCCTTCTGCCATCCCAGAGGAAAATACCATCCCCTGTTCCTCAGAAGGGAATTTTAGATACTTCTCCACTTGGATCTGCTCTATGAACTGTGGCTTAAGATGAGAAATAACTGTTGTTTCACTGCTGACTTCCACCCTCTTTGAGCAGCTGTCTGCATTTTCTAGGTGGCCTTTCTTCACAAATGTGGAGTTGATTTCCTCACCCTCCTATTGAGGCTTAGCAAAAATAGTTGTCCTAAAGAAACGCTCACCTGAACAAATAAAACTTGTTGCTGCTGCTGGGATTTTACAGCTAATAAGTTGCCAATATAGAGAAGTAATGATTTTTGATAATGTGGCATTGCAGGCTGTGTGTAACTGGATTTGGAGTGTTGAACTCCAGAGCTTGCACTTTAGACCTTTCTCCCTCCCTGCTACTTTTTAGTCATAGTAGATTGAGGCAAAGGATTTGTCTGCCCATGCCTGGTTTGTTAGCTGATGTGTGAGTGACTCTAGCAAAATAATTCTCTCTGAAAGAATTTCAGCAGTCTTTTGAGGCTTTACATATTTTTGTCTTCCTAAAAGCATATGTTCATTTTGAAATGATGAAAGGTGTCAGCAGGGTCTTGATTCTGCAAGATATGCAAGCCCACTGTTTGGCAAGGGAGCCTTGTGTGGTGACTGCCCTAATTTCTGTGTGTTCTAGATGAAGTTGTTGCATGCAGAGTAGGCAAGAATGTAAACAAACCCCTTTCAGCACCTTAGCAGAGATAAGTTATAAAACCTAACTTTCTATATAGCAGTATAAGGAATCTCCCAGTTTATCTGGAGGTGAGTGAGCACTGATAGTTTCTTTTATAGGGAAAGAAGAGAGGGAAACAGGCTGAGATTTCTTAACTGGTTCACAACTCGGTTGGGAAAAGCTCTTTTTCTTCAGGGACCTTAATGTACTTTAGTTGGTTGTGGAGCCTGGGTAACACCCGGTTTTGCAGGTCTTAAATTACTGATTTTAGCAAAGGTTGAGCAAAGGTATTCTGTTTTCAGCCTCTAAAATTCTTAATGAGGCATTAAACTAATAGACAATCATTAGTAGACCTGTTGGTGCCAGAGAAACCAACGAAGCTTCCTGCCAATATTAACTAAAGAAACTTCCCAAACAAACAGCTCTATTAAAATGTGAAAGGATAAGTACTGTTGTTCATTCGTCTCTTAAGTTAAAAATGCCAATTTTTATCGGATTGCAGGGAAAAAATATCTACAGGTGTTGCATTTTGCATATCAAGGCACTGCCTTAACCAGTTGCATGATATTTTGTGCACTTTCCATCTCAGGTATTTGATGCTGGTGACTACTTTGGAATAATGCAAGTAGAAGAGGTGGATGAGGAGGAAGAAGTTGATGAAGAAATGGAAGAACAATTTAAAAAGAAACCAAATCCTGGAAATGGACCTTGTTTCAAAGTTATTGTAACAAATGAGAATGGGCTTCAAGCCTCTAATCCTGATAGGTGAGTTGTGATTTTGAAAATAGTTCAGTCTTTGAGTAGTGTGAAACCCTAAAATGATAGTGACAGTTTGCTTTGAGACTTGTTTGATCCTATTCAGAAATCCTCTTTTCCTACACCTTGCAAAGGGTACTGGGAGTGCAAATATCTTAATGTGGTTCCTTTTTCAGTCATGCAGGAAGATACTTAGAAATTGGTTTTAGTAAACTCAGGGAGAAAACAGGGAAAAGGCAACCTTGAAATGATTTCTGCAGAAATAAAACAAACCTTTGTATCTGCAAGACTCTGTGCCTGAAGGAATACTTGTGGTCTCCACAAATCTCATGCCAAGAAGATACTCACAGTAATATTCTGTGGGCTATTACATTTCCTTCAGTTGGCTAAATTGCTTGTGCATGCATGTATGATTGAATATATCAAATTACTGTTCTGTTGCTTCAAAATCAGGTTATCTGTAGTGAATATGAGATTAAGATGCATCTGTAAAACTAGAATAAAGTTGTGTAAGAAACAACTTTATGTTGTAGCACTGCTTTTTGTGTTCTTACTGGTTTCAAACATAGGAGAGGGTATTTGTCATACATTAATAAAAAGCGGTGAGATGAAATCGTCTCTGCTGGAGATATAAATGCAGTTTTGCTCAGTTCTAAGGAATACTTCTGTGAGATCTTTCATACTTTTTAGATCTTAGGTAAACATGCAAAATCTAAAATTTTAGATTAGGTTTGATGAGTAAAAGCAACAAAGAATCATAGATATCTTTAGGAATAGGAATCATAGGCCTTTACATCCCTTCTTCAACCTAAGTCATCACCTTTCTAAATCTGAGAATGCACTTAAATTATCAGGTTTAAAACCAGCTCCTGTGATAATCTTGGGCTTCCTTGCAGCATTCAGGTGTGTGAATATGGGAGCAGAACACCAACACACCTGTTTGCTAACGTTTTCAAAGAGCTTGACCTTAGCGTTCTCTGGAGCCTTTAATTTTAAAATGAAATGAGGTTTCATGTGTGTGTGGAATCTGGGATGCAATAATTGTTCAGCCATACTTGGCCTACGTGACAGCTGACATGTTTTTAGCTTTCTGAAATATGGGTGTTGTGGAGGGTTTTTTGTGTGGTTTGGGGTTTTTGCTAGCAAGTAGAATTCAGATTTTTCTCTGTATTGGTTCAGTCAGATGATATAACCAAAGTACAGAGAACCCTTCTGTTTGAAAAACTGTGGGTTTTTCTAAAAGTCACGCAGCCTAAAGAAGGGTTAAACTTGTCAAGGGAAGCTGTGCCAGATGTGTACGGTTTTATTTTGGGTTCGATTATAATTTTTTTAAAAAATGCATTTTTTTCTAAAAATAAATTGGTGACACACCCCACCCCACCCAAAAAAAAAACAACCCCAAACCAAATAGAAACAGTCAAAACTTATTGCTCATTTTCTTTTAATAGCATATAGAGGCTTCTGATGATCAGACTTCTTCACCTGGCTTTACAGATGACAGTAGATGTCACAGACCTCGTGGCTAACAAGGTCCTCAAATAATTTTTCAAAATAATGTATTGTTTTCCTGCTTCAGGCAAGAATATCAGGTTGATACGGTAGAGTTGATAGTGATTAAAAGGGAAGACATTTGTGTTCTTGGCTTTTAAAGGGAATAAGCTCACAAACTGAGTGCCTGTTCTTCATTTGCTCCTCATTTTCATGGAAATGCTCGCTAATGCACCATAAGCTTTCTAGAGCAAAACCAGAGTGTAAATTACTGCTGGGAACTTGCTCCTACCCTGCAATGCCACAGCGTGTGCCCTGGGAGTGACTTAGTGACTAAGAGCAGACTAGCTGTCACACCATCTACAGGGAAACGCAGCTTTTGTGCAGAGCGTGTGGCTGTGTGTGTGTGTGTGTGTGTGTGTGAGAAGCCCCGGGCTGTAACGCCACCCAAACTGTCCCGCAGCGTGTTCCTCATCGACCACGCCTGGACGTACCGCGCGGAGCACGCCCGGCAGCAGCTGCGCCGTGTGCCCGGCCTGCTGCACAGGATGGCCAACCTCATGGGCATCGCCTTCCACGGAGAGGTCCCAGACGAGGGCAGCATCGAGCAGGTGCTGCAGGAAATGTGGAAGTACAACCAGACCTACCAGCTCTCTCAAGGGGTAAGTCTCTACAGGATGCTAAAAATTTTGGGGTGAAGACGTTGCAGTACATGGCTGTTAACAAAGATCCTCACAGGCATTTCAAAAGAAACTTCTGTTTGGAAGGAGAGCAAATGCAGTATAGAGCTAAAACACACAGCAGCTTGCTGCCAGCTTTCTGATGAGAAATTTGAAGGTTTGTTTTTTTTTTTTAGAGAGAGGAGAGTCTGCTGCAAAAGAAAGGGGCTATAAGCGGGAGGTCTGTTTGTGTGTTATATTGGTTTTTTCCCTACTCAAAGATTTTCATAGTGGAAGAAAGAACCTCTCATAGAATCAGGTGTTTTGCATGAAAGTGTGTCAGCTGTGCTTGCAATTTTCCTCACCTCTGCGGAGTGCTTTACAGACCAGGGGTGTATCTACACTGCCAAATAACTCCCTGCTTTGTACTGTGTGTTACCTTACCCTCAGGTGAGAACCAGCTAGCTTCAGGATGGAGCCTGAGTGCTCCTAGGCATAACTTACTGCAAGGGCTGCTGCTTTTAGGGTGTGTGGGTAAGACCACACCAGGTTGGGCCGCCCTGTCCTCTGCAGTCCTTCAGCACTGTACCAGTATGTCTTGAGCCTTCAAACCTTCAAGTGCACACGTGACATTTCTGAGAGAATACAACTCTCAGGGTACAGCTGAAAACCCTGTTGTAGGGTTTGCAGTGGAGCTCCAAGGCTTTTTGGAGTTTTTTTGAATTAAAGAGGAGAAAGCTGAATTCTTTGGCCTCAGCCCTATGCAGAATGGGCAGGGCTAACCCTGAGCAGTGAGAGCATGATCAGACTGCACCTGTTAGCTCAGGGTCTTGAGGTTGTTCTCTGGAGTGGTCATCTTTATCGATTAAGCTCAAACTTAACTCACAGTAGAATCAAGTCTGAAAAATCCCTGAGAAGAGGATTCATTGTGACTACTTTTTCCTTAAATAAAAGCGAGATCTAAGCAGTATCTGAGTCTTTTCTATCCTATCTCTTTGTTTCTCAATTTGTCATGAATAGCTTGTGGGTCAAATGGAATTATCTGTGTTACCACTTGAAAAGTGATTTTCCAGAAGACAATTAATTCAACCTGAATTTGTCTTCTGTTCCTTTTTCTGGGATTGGGCTGCTTGACTATCTTAAGTCTAGTCTCTCTGCTCCGTTCCTGGCTCTGTAAAAAGACCACAATAGCGCTACCAAGCAATTTAAAGTTTATTATCTCATTCAGGATTTTTCCGTGCCAAGTGTTGCAGGAAGGGGCACTTTGATGATGCAGCCTCAACACTCGCAGCCAGCTGTTGTTGCAGGCAGCAGTTTTGCTCCCCTTCACTCTTAAACTTCAAACACTTTTTAGCTAGTTGATTCTGATAGAAACTGAAGGAAAACTAATGCTACCAAGCAGCCTTCTGCTGGTTTAGCTCTCTTAAGTGGCTACTTTGGGTCAGGGGAAGCGGGCCTGGTAGGCAATAGCAGTAGCACGAGAAAGAGGATGGGAGTGTGCCATCGAGGTGGGAACAGGTATCCCTTCCCAGCAGTGCCTGGGTGCTGGCTTAGCCTCAGGGCTGCAGGGTGGAGAGCATTGCTCTATGAGGAGCATCTGCCCACAGTCCTGGCTAAAGCAGGAATCTGAGAAGTGGTGTTGGGGTGCTGCCAGTGCCTCTGTCTCATGGAGCTTTTCCTGCAGTCGATGTGTGCGAGATGTCTCCCTCTGTTTCATCCTGCAGACTGCAGAGGAGAAGGTTCCTGTCTGGTACATCATGGATGAATTTGGATCACGCATTCAGCATTCAGACCAGCCGAGTTTTGCAACAGCACCTCTGTTTTATATGCCTCAACAAATTGCTTACACAGTTCTCTGGCCTTTGAGAGACCTTGAAACTGGTGGTAAGTGTGTGTCTGAGGAGCTGAGGTTTTCTTTAATGCTTGCAATAGAAAATGGGCCAATTCTTACAAGAGCATTTCACAGTAGAACAAGTGTTTCAAGACCAAAATGGCTGCATTCTTGTAACGCTGTCAAACATAAAAGTTCTCTTTGTCTGGTATTTCCATATTTTGAGATAGAAACCTTTTATCAGTCCAAAAATGTTGCTATTGTTTTATTGACAGAGAACTTAAATCTTGCATCACTGCCTTAGTGAAACTGCCAGTTCAGTCATCTGAGGGGTGTAAAAAAATTCCTTAAAGTCTGAGTTTGTAGCTTTGAGTCATAAAGTCAAGCTCTGAAAGTTGGGAAACACCAGGCCAATGATTTATTCCTGTAATCTTAATCAGGGGCCACCCTATGCCTCCATCATGTGGAGAAGGTAAGCATCCCAAATAGTACTCTTTTTATCACGGTTCTTAATTTTTCATTTAGATAACAAAAGTTGTGCTGGTATTGACTGTACAGCTGTCATTTGAAGGTTTTCAGTGGGAAATGAAAGGCAGTTCCTAAAGGTTCTCCTGGTTTTGCTGCAGATGAAGTCACTCGTGATTATGCTTACGGAGAAACTGATCGCCTGATCAGGAAGTGTGTTTTGTTACCGTGGGTGCCTTCTGAAGTGTTGGATGTCAGCTGTTTTACTCCAGAGCCACCAGATGAGCATTACCAGGTGTGATTTTAACAAGTTAATTCCGTATCTTATCTCCATTAGGAAGAGACAGTGTCTAAAAAAGCATTGCAAGAATTCCGATTTTGCTTCTATTTAAAGACTGATTCAGAGGACAGCCATTAAATTAAAAAAAAATTCAAAGCACAGTGAGACAAGAAATGTCTTACATTTATATGTAATATCTAAGTGTTTAATTACTGGAGCAACACAAATGAGTTCTAGTATTTTATTGCTGTATTGCATAGCTTTTTTTATAAGCACAGTATGAGGTACTTCATATGAGACATCCATCTTCCAGTTAGATATTTGATACATGGTCAAATAGGCTTAGTGATTGGATTTCTTGTTGTAGCATTGCTGTTCAGTCTTGAATTACAGAAAGATTTGGTTTACTATTTTAGGAAAAGTTATATTTTTCAGACTGGATACTGGGCTGTGTTGTGGTTTAGAACCATTAAATACTGGAGCAGAGATTTTTAATTTGATGGCATTATTATAAAGTATTCATTCAGTTTGTTTCCTTTCTAATAAAGGTTTGGGATGTTTTAAGGATGTGAAATTAATGTTTGGAATCCCCTTTTCATGAACAATGTCTGCATGAGATTCACTTCTTAGAAAAATGAGGAAACTGATACTTATGAGGATGCTGTACTGGCCACTAATAGCATTCAAAGTACAGCTTCTAAAGATGAATCTGTATCCCAACTATCTTTCTTTATGATGGATGAGAAGCAGAAAATGCTCTATCCAGCTTGTTACTAACAATATCTAGTAAAAAATGAAGTTAACCTGCTTCTGCTAAATAAAGGTATACACTCATGATAGCTAGGCTGTCTTGTAACCTAAGTCGGATTGGTTGGTTGGGATTTTGCACTTTTGGAAGAGCTGTACTTTGCATTAACAGATGAGGAACAGCAGTGTACCCACAGTTTCTCTTACATGTGTTCTCTTGGCAAAAGTGCCTTGGTCTCAGATAAGGCAACTTTTTCACACATGTTTTAGTTCTGTTTTGGTACGATCAGGTCAAGTTAAAGAACTGTATGTGGCAAGTGGAACCAGTATCCTCCTTTACCACTCTACCTTAAAAACATCTTTTCAAAGTAGCCTTTTTTTTAACTGTCTCTGCCACTGAGCTGTTGAGAAGAGATGAGAGCTCTACTGATGCTAGAACCAACCAGCAGAACTTTCTTTTGCTCTAGAATGTTGAGCAGTAGATGAAAGTCTCAGCTGGTGACAGACTAGTGAAGAATAGCTCAGGGCACAGCACATCCCTAAACACCAAAGGTGACACAGCTAGAAAGAGATACCATGTTGCTGACAGTTGTAATTCTCATTGTATGTAAAATAATGAGAGAGTTGTTACAGCAACATTGTGGCTTAACTTTTTGATACAGTTTTTTGTTCTGTTACCTAATTCTGGTTTCCAACACAGACCACAAAGGCTGTAACGTAAATGATACTGTGGGTGATGATGGGGCAATGATTGCAGAAACAAGTGTCGAGGAGGCAGCTTCTAATGAAATATCTGGGACGGAGGGAGTATCTCTTGGGACTAGGGAGATGTCAACAGCTCCCTGGGTTTGAGCTGCAAAAAACGCAATAATACATCCTCTGGTACTGTTCTGAGAACTGTAATCTTCTCACCTTAGAAGTACAGGCTCTCTTCTTATTCTTAGGTGACTACAGGAATTATTTTGTATTTGTCCTGCCCAATCTGTTTCAGAAGGTGATGTCTAAGATCTTTGATTGTCATTGTGGTTTTGCTTATCTTTCCACTTACGTAGGATTTTATTGCCTGTACCAGCCTTAAAGGTAAAGAGGTGCATCTGTGGCTGGACAGACACTTCCCACTGCAGCTTAGGACAGTCTGGAGCAGCTGGAATGCAAAGAGCTGTTGCACAGCAGCAGCTGGCTTTTGTTTCTCGAGGTGCACTTCTCCTATCCCAGAGTTTCTGTGAGCTGCTTCCTTTGGCAGGGCATCAGCAATGATCCAAAAGTGTATTTCCTTTTATCAGTCGCAGGGGGGCTGTACAGGATGGAGAGAGGCTTTGCAGGCACGGTTACTGCTGAAGACTGCAGAAAACGTTCTGCTCATTTTCACAGGAGCAGAATTGGCTTCCAACTGCCTATAATTTTTTTAGTCATCTGTAACAAAGCATCACAACTAAGTGGTCAGTCTTACATTTTGTTGGAAATACAGCAACTTTGTCTTCTATTGTATATGGTTGGCTGTGATTGGAGATTTTTTTTTGATGTTTATGAGACAGGAATTTCTCAGGGTCTTTGAACAGTGTTGATGTGCCCTGGTCTTGAAGCCTTATTTTTTGTTTCTTTTTACTGATAGGATTTCCTTCTGCCTCTGCTCTTGTGCTGATTTTTTTTTCTGAACAGCATATTACAGAACATAATAGAATTGTCAAAATGTAACTTCACTGAAATTCACTTGCACCAAAGAGAACGGGCCAGTAAGACATGCAATGGACTCTTTCATTCTGCCTAGAATTAACTTTTTGTGGTTTTCTGTTTTCCAGGCAATTTTAGCAGAAAACAAGGAAAAACTTCCTGTTGTGATAAATCCACCAGTTTATACCAAAGACAAAGTTTTCAAGTACGTATCCCCAAACAAAATAGTTTCTTACCAGGATTTTGTGCAGTAGTTGCAGTGTGTTCAGGCTGAACAGCCTTTTCCCTCTTTGAACAACAGAGGCAAGGTAAAGATGTGTTTATATGGAGCCACTTGCCTAAGATTCTGACTTACTAGTTGCTCCTGTTGGATTTATTCTTCAGAGTGAATGAATTGTCACTTAAGGAATTTCTAAAGAATAAAGTTAGTTGTTTTTTGGTTTTTTTTTGATAAGTGCCACCTTCTGGGTGAAAGAAAAGTTGCATCATGTTTTAAAACTGTGTTACGCAGTGTTGTTTTCACTAAGCATGGCTGAGGTTTTTAAGAAAGACTAAAGACTTGTCTTCTGCATTATAGCACCTATGTCCATAGGGGTACCTGTGCTGCTCTGTGCTGTGTGAATATAACAGACTATTCCCCTTCTTCAGATGACATTACCAAACAGGAATCTTATAAAAACCTGGGATGTTTCAAATTGGATATGTGGTGGCTACAAAAATGGACTGCATGCTGTGAAACCATTTCAGAAGAAAGCTTGAAGAACATTGCAAAGATAAGGGATTTTTGTGAGCAAAAGCAGTGGTGCTGCATGGCCAGGCTGCCTTGTTACTAGTTTTATTCCAGAAAAACAGACCATTGCTTAGCATGTGCTGTGAGTTGCACTCCGGGGTGTTTGTAGTCTGACACTGGGATCACAGTTCTTGCCTGAAACGTTTTGGTTAAAGGGTAAAGTAACACTAAAATGTATTTGGTAGATGTACTAACACACCAGCTTCTTGTGTTGATTTGTTATTCCCTAGATCAACTTTACTTGAGAAGAACTACTGGAAATCAAAGTCACTTTTTGTGGAGAGGCGTTTGTTAATTTGCCCAGTGATAGTCAAGATTCCTTCTGTAGTTGAAATCTCTGGTTACGTGAGTGTGAGGATAAGCAAAAGCTGATTTTTTTCATCCGGTGTACTCGGATACAGGAGTCAAAGGCAGATGCATTCTGACAGAGGCAGAAAGAAGTATTGAGGATGTTGGGAAACATTGATATATTTTTCACTGCTTACCTCTTTATTTTGTATCTTACATTTCTAGCGAATGGCATTCACATGAGGCAAGGAAGGAGGGGGAAACGCATCAAATTCTTCCTGCTCTTCTAAGGAATTTAATCCACTCCCAATCAATGTACTTCTAAGGGTTTTGCTCTCTTTGCCTTTATCCTGTTCCTATCTGGACAGAAAGCTGTAAGATCCTTCTCATTGCTCTGAATTTTGTCTACTAAAGTTCCTCCACGAGTAGAGCAGCATCTCAGAGTCCAGATGACTGAGTGGGAGCTGCAGCTTTCCAGTGTTCTTGGCCTCTTTTAAAGCTTTAAAGGTTTCAGGGCTGTCACCATGGGCACACAGATGGGAACACGTGGAGCTGGCTAGATGTGTGTAGCCTGTTAATAATGTGTGTGCTCTGCTTTGTGGATTGCTGCTGTTTTAGGGGATTCAGAAGAAATTCAAGGCATGAGGGTGTAAAGTTTAGAACCTGGAACCAATTCTTAGTCATCTTGTATCCAAGCAGAGCTAAGACAGAGAATGAAAGATGAAATAAATGTTTAGCCAGAGTCCTGAAAAGCAGGGGAGTGAGTACAAGTAGTTTGATACAGCAAAATTATAGGTTCAGTTAGGTCTTGTAGCATAGTAACTGCTGCCCTAGGGAGATTGTTCTATCCAGCTGTGCTGATTGCTGAATGGAAAAAAGGGTGAATCAAAGAACTAAATGCTTCAAAGATAAATTTATTAGGGAAAATCTTTCCAGTTTGTGTTGGGCTTGATCATCTCTGTTTCTTTTGATCTTCTCTTTCATGTTTCTCTTCAGCTACATCAGTCATTTTTTAAAAATGTCCGAAGAGCTGTTATGAGACAACTCTTTGTTTTGGTTGGTCTTGTCAGCTCTGTGCTATGGGAGTTGACTCTCATAACTGCTTCTTAGCTTTAAATATTTTGAATAAATTAGGTGACATCTAAATACATTTCTCTTACTTGCATAATTTTACTGAATATCATCTTTAATCCCAGCCTTTATAGCATCCCTACCAGGACTTCTGTGAGACAAGGGGGGAAAAAAACATCATTTGGGAGGTGTGGTTAGCTGGCTTCATTAGTTTGGTGTGTCGCTGATACTGGAATGAAAGGTCCAAAATAGCTTGGCTGCTACTACAGGATTGCAGTGTAGGTGCTCTGCCATCTCCCAAAGCCTGAATGGGACTTGGTGCATTTCTTACCTATCTGTATCTTTTTGTGTGTGTTGTCAGAGTGGACATAGAAATGTGTGCCAACATATTTAACTAAACCCGAGGGAAATGCCATAGAAGATCCTATGTGCTCCTTAGATAACAGCAAAGGAATTCCTCAGTGGCTGTCAGGTGCCTGCCCTTTTAGTCTGTGCTCTTCAGGGCAGAGATCTGATTGTTTCAAATGTGTGCCTTGATACTGGACAGGCTAAGGTACCTGAGGGACTCTGAGCACTGCACTCAGTGATAGATGTTGGCAGTGAAATACATTCTTTTACAAAGTGTTTCTGGGAGATTTGCATTCTCAAACTGAAATAATCTGCCTTCCAGAGCTTTTTACTGTCCCAAGACTTTATGGTAAGAGGATAGCATACAGAATGGGTGGAGTAATTTAAAACCTTAGAACAAATGAGATGGCCTTATTTTCCCTCTAATCTTAACCTCTCTCATCATATTAGAGTGACGTTCCTGCACTTAACAAAGATAGATTGAGCTCCCCTATTTCTTTTGTGCTGCACTATAAGCAAGTCTTCAAATTCATAATCCTGAGTGCTCTGGCACTGGGTCTTTGTGGGATGGTGACTTGTAGGGTGTGTTTGTAAGGAATCAGTTTGAGATTTTCTGAGCATCTTAAATTTTAGTAGTTCTTGTGCTGCATGTGTTCTTTCGTGCCTGTTTGTGTGGAGATTTTGGATGCTTCAGGACTTTGTTACAGCATTATATAATTGGCCTTTTATCTTCAGGTCACCACTTTGATTTCCTTTTTCTTCAGCAAGGATGAACAGTTGCTCCAAACCAATGGATATTAGGAGAGCTTGTGGGTTTGGCAGAACTTAGAGTGGATCCACTACATCAGAATTGGTATTACACTTTCCCCTAGTGTGCAGACTTAGGAGGAGAAGTCAAGAAGCCACAAATTGCAGGAAGAAATGCTAGTGGGACTCTGTGGAAATTCTAACTTTGCTCTGTTGCAACAGTGAGGAAAGATTAGTGGCTTCTTTCAGCAGGCTGATTGATTCTCTTCATCCACAGTGAAGTCCTCTCTCTCAGTTATAGACTTTAGCATAAATAGTGTAGCTATTGTAATATCTCACACACGGAGCTATGCAAAGCATCTTACATACTGTGCTTTTTAAAGAATAATTTCCCCCTGTGACGGGGCTATTTCTGCAGTTCATCTTTTTAGATAAGTGTCTCTTGGGGGAATATCTCTTCCAGTTGGTTAATAGTGGAGGAGGAGAGGAAAGTTCCACACCTGATAAGAATAGATCTGGAGAGGAGGAAGAATACAGTAGTTTCTCATGGAAAAAATTAGTGGTTGCTTATTCTGTTTAAATGTTCCCTTACCATGAGACTGATATAAAAAACCAGTCTCACTTTTTGAATCAACATGCTGAATTCTGAATTAAGTGGCCTCACTTTAAGCTGTAAAATCATCAAAATAACCATTATTTCTGTCTGCTTATTTTAGCATCCAAGTTACTGGTTTTATTTGAGAGGGAAATTTCCTAAGATATGCAACAACTTGCCTCGTTCTTGGTTACATTCTGAAATGTCTATCAGGTTTGGGTTGGGGTTTTGTGTGATTTTTAAATGGGGTTAAGAGGGAATTTGTACCAAACCTCAAGGCTGTGTGTATTTCCAGTATATACCTAATGTACCTACTTTCATATGTTTGGGTTATTTGAGGTTCTGAACAAACAAAAATAATCTTCTGAAGCTACTGAATTAAACTGACAGGATTTCCTATGACTTTCATGTGGGTGACAGCAGGTTGATTTTTAGAGCTCTTTCAGGGGTGAAGGTATTCACAAGGTCACTCTCACTTGTGGAGTTTTTGTGCAGAACAGTGAATTCATGTTACTACTTCTCTGTCAGGGATTTAGTCATCATCTTCTGAAGTATTATTTTTGTGAAGCTCTCAGGGCTAAACTACCTTTAAGATTTCTGTCTAAAAATACAATTTTTTAATCTATCCCACTTCAATTTAAGTTGTTTTTTGTATCAAGAAGAGATTGTCACCGAGAGTATATGTAGGAAAAGCATAATCCTTGCAGAAAGTCAAACTTAAAACTTTTTATTCTGTTTAAACATGAGTTGATCAGAGACTAAACTGGCGTTTTTCTTCATGTGCTTCTTTCTTCTAGGGTTTTCACAGACATTCAGCAAGTCCTCAACAACCTGACACATCCCCGTTTTGTATTCACAGACAACGAGGGAGAAGCAGACATCCTCTACAACTTCTCACACTTCAAAGATTATAGGTTAATAAATTATAGGATTCATTGTTCCCCTGATAATATTTTTTTTTAAATTTTTTGCTATAAAAACTGTGTTCCCAAAGGCCTCCACAGCCTTCCCCCTTCACCAAGCACTTGTTTGCTTTGTAGGAAGCTGAGTGAGGAGAGGCCTGAGGTAATGGTGAATCAGTTCCCATGTGAGAACCTCCTGACTGTCAAAGACTGCCTGGCATCCATTGCTAGACGAGCTGGAGGACCAGATGGGCCCAGATGGTTGCCTCGGACTTTTAACCTCCAGACAGAATTGCCTCAGTTCGTCAGCTACTTCCAGCAGCGTGACAGAAGGTGACTTGTGTTTCCTCTTCCTTAGGTTTTGTCCTGTCTTGATCCCACTTTCCTCAAAGACCAGCAGCCCACATTCTGGTCTTGGCAGGGGTTGCACCACCATGAGTTAGCTCTTGCTGCATTTATATTCAAGTGAATTTTACCTGAAAAGTGGGAGCTTTTTAGGTATTTTTTTAGGTAAGAGTATTTAAGCAATGCAGTTTGAAACCTAGAAAATTTGCTGTGATTTGAATACAGAGTTGAAGTCCTTTCCTTGTAGCCTAGTCAGGATCTTGCCTCTTGTGTTTAACAAATATACAAAGCCTCAAAATGTGTTTGCAACAAGTGTGGGATTTTTTTCCAGGGGACAGTAGCAGTTGTTCTTGCACTTAAGCCAGAGTGGAACATGTTTCAAGTACTTGGGTTCTGTAAGGTTATGAAAGTAAAATTTAGTTTTAGTGTTAGCCTGAAGCAGCTGTGGAGCTGTAGGGTTTTAAATCCACACTTTCTGTTGCTGCAACTGCCTTGGAGTGGATGGAAACTACGATTTTTCTTTTTGTAAGAGAGAAAGAGAGCATTAGCTACTGCTGAATGACCTCTTCTGTCTGGCATGGAGTATTCTGGTTGAAAGGTTGGTGCTTTGGTGACGCTTGCTTATTAGGCTGACACCTGCCAGGGGTTTCATTTGGCCATTATTTGCGGTCCATAGTCTGTTGTGGACTGGCATTGACCAGGAGGGAGCATACCTGCCACGTATCCCTAATGTGGGGTGGTTTAATTCCTTTTTAATATATGGGATTGACAGTGAATGCAGTGTCTGTGTAGGGAATGGGAAGGAGGTGGTAGGAATTTTCAAACAAACAAAACAGAAGTTAACTGCTATATTCAGCTCATTTTATGATGCTTTAAGAGGTTGAGGAAAAGACATCAAACATCACCCTGTCCTGACTTGGAAAGATAGATGGAAAGACCAGCATATTGTTGGATTTTCTCAAGGATATCTCAAAGAATTTTGCCCCTGGAGGTGTCTGGGTGCTAGAAAGCGAGACGATGGTGGTGTGCTTTCATTTTCCTGTAATGTGAACTGTTGAGACATTGTGTGGTTTCTTCGCAAAGAGATGAGTTATGGTGTCATTTAAAGTGAATTCATTTGGAGGTGTCTTTTGGGAACCAACTTGGAAAATTGCACAATGCCTTGCCAGAATGTTTTCAGGGTCCTGGCAGAGCAATTCCACACCGTGACCTGTGCATGTTCATGGTGATGCTGTGTACTAGTTTGAAAACAAACCAGTGGGAAATCGCAACTCAGAATTATAATTTAATAGGAAAATTAAAAATAAATGCAATAGTACAAGAACCCTGACAGAGTCAGGATACAACCTGACACCCTGTTAGTCAGGGTGGCGGTAGCAGTGCAGATGAAGTGGTTCTGTTGAAGCACTGATCCTGTAGAAAGGTCTGGTTTTTCACCTGAAGGTCCAGTGGTAGCTCTTGTCCTCTGGGAACCCGGTAGGTAAGGGCTGCTTGTGGTGTTCCAAACCCCAGACTATATCCAGGTGGGAATGCTTGGTTCTTCCCCCTGGGCAGAGCATCTCACAGTGGGGTGATGTAATTCTGTGAGTCCTGCAGTGGGTCCTTGATTGCCCATTAAACAGAGACAGCTCCCGGAGGGAGTCATCAGGGTGAGTCATGGTAGGGGATAACGAGCACTGCCCCACCTGCTTTAACAGCTTGTGAAGATGGTAATGGGATACGTGCTTTTGGTTACATCTTATATTGTAACCTAGGACGTGCTGTCCTGTTGATGGGCTGTTTTCCCCTTTTGGTAGTGTCAATGCAGGAGGAGGAGATAAACAGTGAGACTGTGCTAGGCCCTAACTGAAAAAAAATAAATCTGTGAAAGGTACCATTGCCTTTTCTCTCCCTTACGCCTGAGGCCTGCTGCTCCCAGCTGTCAGCAGAAGTTTTAGTTCTTGCACTGTAGCCCACAGCTTTATAAAGTATTTTTTCAGGAGAAGACATGGATCAAGTCAAGTGGGTGTTCAGCCAGATGAATGAGGTGGATACTTACAGGTGTTGCTCTCTCTCTTTCTCTCCCAGAGGAGAAGACAATCACTGGATATGCAAACCATGGAACCTGGCCAGAAGCCTGGATACCCACATCACCAACAACCTGAACAGTATCATCAGGCATAGGGAAAGCAGCCCAAAGGTGAGAGAGCGTGGCTTTGAATGGGATTTAAAGGGCAGAGCTGAAAAAACTGCTTCATAGAAGGAGGTGTGAAAATACAAAGGAAATTTCTTTTCTTCAAAATTCATATGCTGGCCATAAGCATACAGTTCAGAATAGACTGAGTTTCAAATTGGTCAACTCCAGTTGTTGCAGTGATGAAGTCAGAGCCTGATGTTGTCTTACTTAAAAAATAAAAATTGCCCTGACAGTAAGGGATGCTCCAGCGTGGTGCTGCTGTAAAGCCAGTCCTCAGGCTGGCAGACAAACACACTGGCTATAGTTAGCATTGGTCAGCAATTTGGGAACATTATTGCTTTTGTCCCCTGATTGATTGTTATTGCTCTGCTCAGTGGCACAAAGTACCACCTTTGCCAACAAGAGATGAATCAGGAGCTTTTTACAGGGAGCCTGCAACATCCACCTGTACCTCACGGGGTGTGAGCACTGGAGCTCGCTTCAGCACCATTTGTTGGTGGTGTGTGGATTGCGTGTGTTTTCTGGGGTGCAGAGATGCACACAGAATTGCTTCACAATTGTTGCAAAACAACAAGGTCACCAGAGTTAGAAATCTGTGATTTTTTTAAAAATGAGAACACACTGGCCTCCTTGATTCCACGCCCTGTTGAGTGACAGAAAGTAACATTGTGTATTTAGGCACGTTTCTGAGGAAAAGCTGAAATGCAGGCCAGGGGTACTCTAAATCATTGAGGTGCAGTGACACTCGCATTTCACCTGGGCTGTGTTTACTGTGTTTAATGTGCTCTGCTGCAGGTGGTGTGCAAATACATCGAGGAGCCGGTGCTGTTTGAGCGCGAGGACGTGGGGCTGGTGAAGTTCGACGTGCGCTACGTGGTGCTGCTGCGCTCCGCCAGGCCCCTGCAGCTCTACAGCTACGACGTGTTCTGGCTGCGCTTCTCCAACAGGTGCTCACCTCCCCCCACAGTGTGCACGTGGTGGAATGGGATGCCGTGGAAACTGAGGAGTTGTTCTGTTCTTTAGGGCGTTTTCACTCGATGACTTGGATGACTATGAGAAGCATTTCACCGTCATGAATTATGCTCCTGGTGTGACATTGAAACAGGTAAGCAAACAGCCCAAAACACTCCCTCACCTTTCTGTTGGTAGAAAATCTTCTGGTGCCTGCTCTGTGGCTATTAGCAAATAACCTATTTCACATCCACTTAAACGGGGTGTTCAAAGTACCTGAAGTCCTCAGCAAATGCTTTTCTAGACTCTTTCCCCTCTATCCCCCAATCATCTGTGATTATCTAAGGTAATACAAACCTACATTCAGAATAGAACCCACATTGATAGAGACAATAGAAGAGTTACAAACAACGACAGCTTGTCGCTGTCAAAGCCTTAGGGTGATCTTTTATAACAAGAAGTACTGGAAAAAGTAAGGTATTCAGGAGCTCTTAATTCCCTAGTTCTCTACTTGCACTTGTATGAATGGCAAATATATTTGATGTTCCATTCTCTTGTCATTCCCAACCAAGACAGCCTCTGATGTTACTAAACTGTTTTAGGTGCACTGTGAAGACTTTATTCCTCTGTTTGAAAAACAATATCCTGAATATCCTTGGACAACGGTACAAGTAAGTCAGCAATTCATCTTTCTCATGTAAATGTTCATGATCTGTTTGGGGTTTTTTTACTCAGCAAACCTGCTTTTCCAAAAGTGTTGGGTTGTTTGGATTTTTTTTCTCAGAAGACATATTTCATGTGTATGTGTTTCACAAAGGAGATCATATGTTAACCTTTATTTCAGAACTTTGTGTAATTTGCCCTCAAACACTTGGTTGTTAGAGAACTGTATTTTATAGTTTGAGAATTTTTTTTCATGATTACGCTATGATAATTCTTTATGTTGGACTTAGCAATACAGCCTGTCCTGACTACTCTCAAGTGCAGAGTTTCCTGCTCCTGGCACAGATGACTTTTCACAAGCACACAGATGGTTCTCTGATACCAGGGCATCTTTTGTCTGTAAAAAGGAAGCTCCAAATACTACAGTTCCATAAAACATGCAGGAAGGCAGATGAGGGCCTTCTCATTGATTTTAATTTTTCCCGTGATTCATACTTGAAAGAAAAAGCTGAATGTGAAGAGCTGGTTCAGAAACATGCACAAAACTGAATTCTTTCATTCTTCCATATTTATGAGGAACTGGAAGAAGCAGAGTGAATGATAGCTGAGCCTTTATATGTACATATTTATTCAAAAGTGCATAAAGTATCCAACTGTGCCTTGATTTCCATAAATTAACTCACATTGGTTTTAACTAGACCCTTGTATCCAGTTAATGATACTCAGAATATAACAGAGTTTAAAATAGTCTGGAAGATACTACAAGGGGTGACAAGAGAGATGTCAAAATACATCCTCTAGGTTACCCAAAGCAGTACTTTTTGTGTACAGAAAATAAAGTTTTACACCATCTTTCCATTTGCAGAGGGAATGGTTCACTGCAGTATAAACTCAGTGCTAAAATTGACACCTGTGTGTTCTTCCTGGTTTATTTCACTTTCAGATTGGATATCTGTCTGTTTTTCAAAATACCTATGTAGTACATTCTTAAAATCTCCATGTCCCCACCACCCTTCTTGGGGGTATATGTGGGTAAAAGATTTTTCATTGCAGAACAGAAAAAAACAAAGCTAGAATACAACTGAATAGGCAGGAAAAAAAGGCAGAACTTCACAGTTGTACTGCTTGTCTTCACAGAACTCTCCTGGGTTTTCTTGTTCCCCTCCTCTACACCTAAGTGCAATACTTTGCATAATGCCTGAGAAGGGGGTTAATTCTAATGTTAAATGCACTATTTTCAGGATTTCCATAACATTGATTGGCTCCCCAGGAAAGTCCATGGATACTGCCAGGTGCCAAGTCCTTTCTCTGTGTTGGCATTAGATTTAAATGCACATTTGGAAGCCAATACTGTGCAGATTTTCATCTCTTGTGTAGTGCAATTGATACAAACCCTTTAAAACACTGTATGAATGAAGTGATTAGAAACATGTTTGTTGCTTTTATGGAACCTCACTCCTCATTCAGAGACCTTTTTCTGTTATCAGGCAAGTATTTTTAAGGCATTTGCTGAATTGTTCCAAGTTGCTTCGTCTAAACCTGCCCCTCTTGGCATCTGCGATTATCCATCATCAAGAGCAGTATATGCCATTGACTTGATGCTGAAGTGGGACACCAGCAGAGATGGTGAGAAGCTCCTTTATTTGAATGTTGAATTGTTTATGTTTATGGACCTTTTCAGGAAGTTATTCCTTCTCTTGTAACTCCTACTGTTTTTCAAGCAGTGTGAGCTGTGCCCTCTGTGCTTTTCCCAATCATTTTCGATAAATTCTGGATTAAAGACAAGTAGTGATTTGGGATCTCTGTAGAGCTGGTATTAAGCAGCAATGTTTGTGTTTGCCTTGACAGGGAAAAGAATTATGCAGCCTCAGATCTTGGAGGTGAATTTTAATCCTGACTGTGACAGAGCCTGCCAGTACCACCCTACCTTTTTTAATGACGTCTTCAGCACTCTATTTCTGGATGAAGCAGACAACTGCCATGTGACACGCATTGTCTAACCACAGGAGACATGAGTCTTATCAACTTCCTTCTCGGATATGCTTAACAGCAGGATTTATATTTCAGTTCTATGAGCTGTTGATGCAACTGTTTTCCTGTACTGATCACCAGGGAAAAAAATTGTATCAGAAGAATATGCATATACCATATACTGTATTGATAATCTCTTTGTCTGCATTGTCCTTGTCTTGCTTCGTTCTTTCTGTAAATCATTGGTGTGTGTTGACAAAGTGTCTTGTTTACTGAATATTGGAGACCTCTGAGTAGGACTTGTTTTTCAGGTAGCCTGATTGCTTGCGTGCTGGGAAACATCACACAAGTTCCTTGTGTCAGCATTAAAACTGTAATTTACTGAATCATGTCGGGCTTTGTATGTCCCTGTCTTATCTGTCCCTCCTATACAAAGACCTAAAAAGTTCTGGTGGGTGGGAAATAATATTATAGTAGTAATAGGGTACTTCAGTGCAATGAACTATGGGGTCAGTGAGACTAAATATTTTATGGATCTTTCCATTTTTCTTATTCAAAAAGAGAGAAACAAACGCCACAGCATTTAGGAACCTTGTACTGCTGGCTGACATCCTTAACCTGCCCCTTAAAGAAACCAGATTTTTGAGGAAGTGAGCAGGAAACAATGTCTAGAGCAGCACAGGAATGCAGAAGCCTGAAGGAATGAAAGGGATTTTGAAAACTCTCCTAGAAGCCCAGTCTTTGGACTTCAAAGTTTAGGGCCTAAGAGAGAGGTATTTGGCAGTGGGGTGTCCTTTTGAAACAAATCATTCCTAATCTTTCCTCAAATCAGGTCACTTAGCTGAAATTTAGCAATTTTATGTGCAAGTTGCAAAAAATTCTGCTGTCTGTTATGACATGCATATTCTGTGGGTAGTACTTATTTAAGCTGGTTTGCAGAAATTAGGATATGCTTGAGAGGAAGGTACAGTTATAAAGTTGTGGAAGTGTTCTAAACCTTGCTTCAAACTTTGCCAACATGCAGCGCATTCTCCTTCCTGATCAGGAATATAGAGGAATATCTGAGGCTATTTCAGGAAGCTGGTGTGCAGAAACCTGCTTTGATTCACTGCCTGGAGCATAGGCTGGAGAAAGAAACTCAGGAAAATCCAGTCACTGGGGAGGTGGGGCAGAAGGGAGAGCGGGATTGCACAGCCACAAGCGATGCTCACACCGTGCTGGCCTCCTGCTCAGGGGAACCCGAACTGGTTTGGACTCCTTAGGTAAATTTGATTAAAGAAATGTTGTGACTGGGTTCTCACAGTTTCTTTACAGGTGCTCTGAATTTCCTGGTTTGTCTTGGCCACTGCAAAGGTGAGGAGAAGAGATAAAGGGGCTGTCTTTGAGGCTGTAGTATCCTGCTGCCTTCAGTGTTTCTCTGCTCAAAACAATTTAAAAACGATACCAGCAAGGAACAAGGTTAGTAAGTTTACATGTAGTTTAATGCATTTAGCTGAATGCATGTACAGTTCTTCAAAGTGGGAAGGCACAAATTGTTAAAAAGAGCTTGTCTTAAACATTTCCAGAGTACAATGACCAGAAGACGAATATCTGGTGGCTGTAGAGGAACACATCATAGCACAAAAGCACTGTGCCTAGTGGTAAACATTAAAGATTCAGGCCTCAATCATGCCTGTCACTGTTAGGGGCACCTTTCTGGAAACTGTGTTAAGTGTCTGGCTGGATTTTTTCCTCTGAACATAAGGAAGTTTGAGTTCCTGCCTTCTTCTGGTAACAGTTAAAATGCTGTTGTCATGTAAGATACAATGCTGTAATATGGCACTTACCACTTTGGAATCAACACTTTCTTTTAGTTTGCTATAAAACCCAGTTAGGCACACACCCCTTTGTGGCTTGCCTAATAAAGGTGTATTTGTTTTGTCAACTTGTAATTAGAAAACTAATGGTAGAAGTAGTTCAGCTAAAAATAAAATAAGGCCATAACTTTATATAAAAAATTATTGTGGGGAAAAAAAAGGTTTGGGCTGAAAACGGCTTATTCAGGTTTTTTCTTGTTGCGATTGTCCTTCCAGATCTGATAATTGAGTGCAGAAGCCAAGCTTAGCCAAGCTAAATAAGGAAGCATCAAATAAGCTGCTGTTTTGTTGATGTTATACCAGGAAGCAGTCGTAGCTGTTGCTGTACCAGTTGTAAGCAGGAGAGTCACCAACCCCTGAAACACAGAAGGTGGTTAGCGTTGTTTTTACTCGTTGCATTTCCTTGACTCCACGGTCTGTGTGTCACTCTTTCCACCTAGCCGTGGCACCTGTTCTATCCCTCTGTGAGTTAAATCCTTCTCAGAAAACCAGCCAGCAGGAAAAGATGATGGATTTCTGCTGAGTTACAAACCACTTCGAGTCATAAAACAATACGGGTACAAGAAAGGGCATTACAGCTGGGAGAAGAGGGGGAGAATGAAGTCTCTCTCATCAATACCCTCTTTAGTGGGCAGTGAGACACTTCCCAGTGTGACCTGGAACAAGCAGACTTGTCCAGTTTGTTCATGTCACCTGAAGAGATGAGGTGTGAATGAATCTGTGACGGATTGCAGAGCCTTTCCCTGTTACAGCATTGCATGTACAGCTAGAGAACCAGGCAAATAGTTGGTTTTTTTTTATTACCAATTCTTGTTTTTGAGACAAGCTGTTTCGCTTCAGAGAACTGCAGAGAATGAGTCTTTTCTAGAAGGAGTGTTGATCACCTGAATAATGTTGTAATAAGCTGTTTATCACTGCTGTTTGCCAGAGAAACCTAGGAATTTTGTAGTAAGGCATTTATGTTTACGTTTTCTAGTCACACAAAGCTCTTACCAAAGGATGGCAGAAAGAGCTGCTTGAAATCAATCAATTTAAGGATGGTCTGGATCTGTAAATTCTCTCAGGTGGCTGCTGGTATGCATTAAAGAGAATTCTAGAAAATTTCTGCAAGCCATATTCTGTATTCAGACCCATTTTCAGGGAGAAAAGATTATGACACAAACCTTTCATGCTAATACCTTGTAAATAAGAGTAGGAGTCTTTGTTTCAGAAACTTCGTTTTCCACTTACCCATCCCATTTTGTGAGCTCCAAAAAATATTGGAGTCCATGCCCAGTTTAATGCCAGGTTCCCTGCATACAGACCCAGAGGAACCACTGACTTTTCGTTGAAGCCCCCCAGTTCCTTCCACACCAGGTAGGAGCCATATCTGCAGAAAGCAAAGGGGAAGCGTCATTCACTACACTGCTTAAAGCTACCACACGTTCTTGATCAAATGAAATAACTTCAGTGCTAGGGTCTAGATTAATTTGGAAAATCTAGATATCCGGGCACTACTTGGCAGAGTAACTGACAGCACAGGCATGATCAGCTGCTCTGGATAACAACATGGAGAGAGAAAAATTCCCAGTTATGCCAGAGTTCTCAGTTTAAGTGCATAGAAGCAGATAACCTACAGCCTTTCAGTCTTAAAAGAGAATGCCATGTTGAAATGGAAACAAGTCTAAAATGCAAAGACTGAACAAACTTAGTTTTGGTACTGGGACATGGTGCTTTAAAGATTTAAAAAAGATAAATCAAACCCCAGTTTTTAAGTGGATGAAATGAATGGCATTGAGTGGGATCCCAAAGCACAGTTAAGTATGGGGAGCAGGAGGAACCCTTTAGTCACTTTCATTACTTTCACAGGGGCTGAACAATGCAGCTTGCTATTTTGGCAGCTTGCAGAGAACAATGAAAACAAAAGAAAGTTGGGGCAGAGTAAGCATTAGAAATTTCAGTTTCCTAAGTGATTTCCAGAGCACACTGTGGACTTGCACTTGTTCATACATCTGACTTCAACTTCAGACCAAGATCGTGACGTACAAATCTAGGAAGCTAAGTGTCAAGAAAGGCAGGTAAGCTCATTAAACCTTGCTTTGATTTATTTGTTGCTTTCCATATATTCAAGAGATTCTGGAGGAATGAAATGTCTTGGTCATTCAAGGAATGTGTGTGCATGATGGATTAGAGAAGAAAAGGCTGGTACTAAGTATGATCTCTTCACTGGGCTGGATGTATATTACACAACCAAGAGCTTCCACCTTATGATACACTGATTCTGCTATTACTAAAATAATTGATAAGCTGTAACAATCTGGACTTTTTTAAGGTATTTAACCTGCTACCCAGATCTGTGATGAGGAATCCAGACACAGGGTTACAGATTGTGCAATCGACTTGAAGGAAGTTGGGAAAGCCACCCAGATCTTTTCTCCTTGATAAAAGGCATGTTTTTATTCACAGGCCAGTAATGATCTCATTCAAATGCTAACTCTTGAAATACACAAGTATTCCACTTAAATAAGTTAAAAAGTACAGTCTGTATGAGGAGAAAGAAAAGAGAATACTGGTGGGGAGGGACAGGACATGAGGCTATAAAAATTACAAAGCTTTTCTGGAAAGAAAATGAAACCAAAATGAGAGAATGTGGGAGTGCCAATCTAGCATTCAGTTTCATCCACTGCATTATTTAGCTCTGTTAAAACAGTTCTATCCTAATTTCCCTCCTCTCCCTTTTTTAAATTTTCCTAAAACTACTGAAGGACATACTTAGAAGAAATCCCAATGCTGCCTTGCTCCACTCTTTCCAGCTTGGCAGGTCTTCCCCTCAGAATGAATGAGGAAAGCAAATTAATGGCAGCTTTTCGAGCTCCTGCTTTTGATGCGGATACTTCTGCATACAAAATGTCCTATCAAACCCACACACAACTCCCAAAACATGTTTTTACCTGTTAAAGAGGCAGCTTGACATAGTTTCTTACAAACATACAGCCACAGGAGTACAGTCATAGTTCTCTGTTCCAGCATTATACAAAAAGCAACTCTGAGATCAGGTAAGTGCATTAATACAATGTGAAAAACATACCCCATAGATGTATAGAGAGTTCCCCAAACAGGAGCAAACACCCAGTTAGGTGGACACCAGGATGGCTTCTGTAGAGTTTTATACCATGCTGGGATTTCTCTTTTGGTTATACTGCTTCCTAAAAATCCTCCTGCATGGGGCAGGAGCGTGAAACCTACTGCTGGGGCCCAGGCTGGTACCACTTCCATTGAGACAGTGAACCTGAAACAAAACCAAACATTGATTGGCAGAGAAGTTTTAAAATGCAACTGTAAAAGTTTCCACTTCTAACAGATTTTAAAAATACGCATGTCAGATCTGATCCACAGCCTAGTCTTGTCACTGACAGAGACTGCAGCTGAAATTAATGGATCTTGTGCCAATACACCTGTAAAGGAATCTGTCCCTGGGGAGGGGGGAGCCAGTGGGAAGCGGGGCTTCCCTCTCAGCTGAGTGCACTAAGATTACTGAATTTTACCTACAGAAATATCCTCACCCATAAGTATGTGTCAGAGACTGGAAACAGTTCATGCCTCAAACACTGATAGAAAGTTTTGCTCATTACAAAGAAGCTACAACCAAAGAAGCCTCCCTGAAGACTGGGACTTTGGACTGGAAGTCAAACTGCTGGTTAGATAAAGGGAAACCTATTGTTCGGTCACCTCGGGCTGAGGGAAAGGTATGCATCCACAATAGGCCAAAGCCACCAGCTGTGCTGAGTTTGGGGTGGGGGGAGAGCACAGCTCACAGAAGCCAGGTTAACACAGACTCCCCCCCAGCCGAGGGGGGAGGAGGAGGTTTCGGGTGCATTTTGTAACCTCTGGTGAGAGACAATAAACACTCATCCTCTGATTACCGGCCCAGGTGTGGAACCCCCAACCCCACAGGCCACATCTACGGGACTTTCATGTGAGAGGCAACCAAGGGGGTGTCACAATCCATCAAAGACCCCCCACAGTGCTGGGCCTTGCACCCCAGAACTGCACGTGATGCAACAGATCCAGAGTCTGCTGCAAGAGACTGCTCCCCTCCCCAGGGAGACATGCCTGGACATTGCCACCTGGCTCGAGGGTATATTAACCCGTGGGATTCTATGCTTTTCAGGGGGACCTTCACCATCAAGAAGAGCAGCTGGAGAGGATCAACAGAACATTGTTGGGATCCACGGAGTAGTGATATTTTCCTTATTCTGTCCCTGTCCCTGTCTTTCTGTCCCCCCCACCTATTTTCTATTTCACCCTTTCTCCCTTCTCTTTCTCTCATATTTACTATACAATAACACCCATATTATTGTCACTGGCATATGGTCTCATTTGCACCTTAATTCAGGCAGAGGAATTTCTAAAGAACCTTAATAATTAGATCATGACAGTATGCCAGAGGAATAAAGCAGTTTGATATTACATGAACTGCACTTGGAAAATAAATAAATGCAGTAAGAAGTGTGTATTTCTGTATTCACCAAAAAGCCCGTTCTCTCAATGAAATGGCAGAGCCAAGGAAGAAAAGAGCATGTGCTTTCCTGTGCTCAGGCAAAATAACGCGGTGTGTTGTCTGCAGGATGCTCAGTGGCAGTCAGAGGGATGTGAATCAGTGGAAGACACTTGAGAAGTGCCTTGGAAAACAAACACCAGGGAGGACAATGAGAAGGTAAGTACTTAAACAATGTTTTGCTTAAACAAGGAAGGCGATCTGGATACATGGGGAGTACACCTTTGGCTCCTTCATGAAGCATTCAATCAGTTGCAGTAATTGTAGCTGCCAAGCCCATTAAATTTGCCGACAAAAGCAGAGCTAAGTAATGCCTTGCTCTGCTAGGCCAAGCTGCTTTAGTTAGGGTACAGGCAGCAGGAAAACCAGCAAGCGAGGAAGGAGGAAAAAGCTTCATTGCAGATTTTCTGGCCGAAAGCCAAATGCTACAGAAGAGCTGTGCTTAGTTTACTAAAAAGTAAACATTAGAGCTACAATAAAAAAAAGGGCAGAACTGAAAGATGTTTTTTCAAGTATACAGTAAGCAAATACACCCAATTCCTGTTCATCTGTTATGCAGGAGAGAGATTATGTTATGAGAGATTGCAGCAGTGAGGAAAGAGCCCAGCAGAGAAAGTTTTAGATCAATGAGCATTTCAGAGGCTTGTCAGAGAAAAGTACCATATTGATACTGTCTTTGGCTGTTGTCTTTCCCTGGATTTCAAAACTTCTATTGCTATAGTCATGACTGCTGGGATGAGGAGGCAGGGAGCGGGGAAGAGGAAATCCTACTTGTGACAGATGTGCTTAAACTGATAGGAAATGGCACAGATGACGTTTCATTGTCACAGCTCTGACCCGGTGAATTTCTGTTTGGAGATCAGGGTAAGCTTGGGCAGCAAGGGAGCTCTTGCTTTATGGTTTTTGTCCCTGCACTCAGGGCTCTGCCCACACAGCCACACAGGTTTGATGTGAAATTTCCGTGGCTGGGACCACAATGCAGCTTGCATGAGAAGTCCCGGTGATAGAGCAGAGTTTTGAAGGCAAACTGAGCACAGAGGGACTACTGGTAAGGCACTCAGGATGAGAAAGGTTGAGAGAGGTAAACAAGAAAGGGCAGGTAAGCCTGGGCTCTGGGCTTGGGGGAAGTCGGCAATGAATAGAAATACACACGAAAAAGGCAGCAGACAGAGCCATCAAAGAGATAAAAGTCAAGGTCAAAAACAGAACAAAAGACTGAATGGGTGAAAAAAACTAAGCAGGGAAGAATTCAGAACTGAGGCTGGGGAGGGCAAAAGGGAAAACCACGTGGTACTCCGCTGTGATAGGATCAATTGGGTCTTGGGTGGGGGATGCACAAGGGAGGGAGGAAAAAATCTGCTGGGCTCATTGCTGCCATACTTCCTGCCTAGTGGATTCTACTTATGAGGAAACATCTTAAATGGAGCAGAGGAGTTCCCCTGTTCTCCTGCACTTACATCTGTGCTGTTATTTCCCAAGGAAGCAGGCGGTCAGCTGCCATGTGCACTACTTGTCATCCCCGCTGACAGCATGAAAGGCTCTGCTCTTACTGGGATATGAAGCAATTGCCATGTGCAGGAGCAACAAGGTGTGATGGGAACAAGGGCTTCGAGCACAATGATTCTCTTTGGCTGCCTTCAGATGAGTAGTTCCCAAAGTTAGAAAGTTAAAGTTAGTAAGATCTCACTAATTTTTAACCCTTTCGCTTTGCCTACAGAGAGGCCAGGCTTAGCTCTCTACACATGCTGTGATATGTGCAACTCCAGCGTGGCTGCCAAATAGTATTTTTTCAAAAGTGATAGGCAAGAATCCAAAGGGCTTTATGCTTTGTGCTTTATTTGGATGTTAACAATATAAGGGTGGTTTCCTTGCAGCAGTCAGCAGCTGGACTTTGTCAGGGGTTCTGTCAGCTTCCCCCCAGAGAAGAAAATCTGAAAGTGTTCTGTAAGCTGAAAGTGCTAAATACTATAACATTAAAACAATACTGCTCTGTTGCAGTCGTTAGTGAGTAAATGATGTTCCCATGCATGTTGGAGGAAGAATACTGAAATAATTCTTAAGAGAAAGAAAACCAGGCAGGCAAATAGAAATAGGGAAGGCACAAAGCAAAGAAACAAGAGAAGTGAAGCCACTCATGCAGAGTAAAGGGGAGGAAATGGAAATTAAGAGATTGAACATACTGGCTGGAATTGAATGTTGGTATCCCAGTCTTTTAACTGCTATTACTACTAATTAATTATATGCTGTATTTTCCAATAGTATCTCAGGATTTCCCAAGCATGGCAAAATACTCTGTCTTGCAAGGAGAAAGAGGGGCAAAACCATGCAGCAAGATGTGCTGACAGCAAGACCACAGCTCTCCATCAGCAATGAGAGTTCCTGTGTTTTCATTCCCAAGAAATTAAATACTAGTATCAATTTTCCATAAAAAGCATAGGTAACTCAGAAAACAGCATTAGCTGATTATGGAAGAAGCCATGTCCGTCTCTGGTTACCTGATGTAGGTGTTTAGCAAGAGAATGAGTAAAAAGCAAGGATGCACTGGAGAGTCTGTGCAGTGGCCAGTGCTGCAGTCTTTGCTTATCTGTGCAGTACAAGAGGTGTGCAGTGTTTACAGAACACTCTGTACATTTTCTACAAGTAATATAACCACAGAGGTTCATCAGCCCTGCCTTCCTTTCAGTGTAGAGCTGATGATCTGAAATGAATCGGTGAGAACTCACACACCACAGGCTTGCTAACACAGCCCCACTGGCTGCAGCACTATTACTCAACCTAGAAATAATAACTACTTTCCCAATCATATCCCAGCTCCAGGGCGAGTTGCACAATATTCTTGCACCCTCGTTCTCATACTGAAGAATGCTGGATGTCTGTGGATGATATGTGCAGCATACCCAGCAGATATCTGCCTCTAAGAACCACCACGGCTAGAAATATTTTCTTCTCACACACACTTAACTTGGTCACTTCTTTTCCACTTCTTATCTCTGCCCTGCAACATATTCTTCATCATGCTGCCCCTTTTCTGTTTCGCCCTAGTGTGACTTCAGGTAGTTTCAGCAGTGCAGTGAGGGCTGCACTAGGCCACTTTGTTTGACATATATGTTAGAATAATTTTTCTAGGTATTCTAAACATCTGACTTACCCAAAGTTGGTTCCAGCTACATAAAGTAAAAGGAGAAATAAAGGGGGGAAGAAATCCAACTTGCTGCCTAAAGGGCTCCTCTCTGTTGTTTTTCTGTGGTGGCATAACATGAAGAAAAAAACTAACAGAAACTTTCTGTGTCCTCTTTCTGGAAAAACCACTGTGCACCCAAAGAAAGGGAAGGGATGCTCTGTAGGTGGGATTAGATATATCATGACAGAGCAGCTGGGTTGCTTCAGCCTGATGAAAAATGAACTAAAACACTTCTTTGCCTTGAGGAGGTCTCTGAAAGACAGATGCCTTTCCCTCCTTGGGGCACTCTGTCAGCAGGAAGGAGAAGGAAGGTAGGAAAGGAGAACTGCTTCATCCCATTTTTTTATACCCCCGTGCTGATAAAACTTCTGACTAGTTCCATTCTTGTGCAGCTTGGGGCTGGCTACCCAATCACATGGGGCTTAAAAATCGCATTAAAAACACAAAGGAAAATCTCCCAGCAGGGCTAAACCACCCTCACAGCCCTGGTGTTCCCAGTGGCCACTGTTTGGAGATGGACTGACAAAGCTGGCACCATACCATGGAAGGGGGTCCCCAAGACACATACTCTCCCTCTCATCCTCTACCATACATTTTTTTGAGGGCAGATAAGGCTCTGCCCACGTCTGAGAGGCAGCATGCACATTTTCCCCAGGAAAAAGGCTTCTTCCTGAGGCAGCTGTCTGAAAAATTAAAGATAACATAATTTATATTGATAAACTATTTATGTGTGTTGTGGTTTTAATTCCTGGGAAGCTGCAACACTGAAATCAAATTTATGTCACAGTCTATGACAAAGAATACAGCTACCACAAAAAAAAAATGGCAGGCTTATCTGTGCTATCTAATCTCAAGTAATAGAGACACTTCAAACAATAAATGTTATAGAATATAAATAGAGTATAAATATCTAATAAGCGTATAATACATGTTTATAATATGTATTTAGAATTAAAAATAAAACTATGGTATTTATTGAAGACTTTAATTCAAGGTGTACAAATGGAAACAAAAAATCTCACTGCCCAGGTTATACTTCTTTCAAAGTGGCAGGGAACAAGTTGTGCAAATAAATCTGTGATTTATTCACATACAGGGAACTGAAATGCATACTGGAGCAAGATCTTTACTATGATGATCTTCCATTTACTGCTCAGTCTCTTCTCATTGATATGTATGTTACAGGTACAGGCAGCCACGGGCTGGGATATAGTCACATATATGTCATATATCTCCTACGTTACTGCCCATGTATTTCAGCTAACTTGAGAAGCTCACTGGCTTTTCCAGGTGTTTTACCTGGAGGCTGACAAAAATGGGAGAAATCATCTTACAAAATAGCACAGAGAATAGGAAAGTGAGAAAAACCTGCTCACCATGATCCTTTCGAATTGGCCCAAATAAAGAGTCAACATAATTTTTTGGCATTGTGACACATTTTCCTTCTCCTAAGCTGTACTTAAACTGTACTGAGCGCTCTGACTCAATGCTTGATACTGTTTCATAACCTTACTTCATGCAAACTCGTTACACAATTGCAACTCCGGCACGGCAACTTTCACTTTTTTTAAAAATAATCTTACCGTTGAACGCTCAAATTATATCACAGTGCATTTTGGGCTGTTTTAAAAGCATCACTCAAAAACTCAGAATTAAAACCAAAGGCCTTCCTTTCACCCTTAAAGAAGAAATGTTCCTCGGCGACACTGAAGGAAGATACCTTCAGTAAAACAGCAGCGTGAAAACTTCTCCCGAGTGCGCGGCAGAGCCGCCGGTCCCGGTGGGACCAGAGGAACGGGTCTGCCTTTCTGCTGTGCGCGCACAGCTGTGAACCACTGAAAAACTCGTGTGCCGGATAAAAATTAAGAATAAGCTTCCTAGCTCTGATTTTTTTTTTTTTTTTTAAAAAAAAGCACTTTCCATGCTAAACGCCTGCACAGAAAAGCCGTGAGTGTTTGCCCAAGTCCTCTCCGCCCGTGAGCGGCGGCACCGTGTCGCCCCGCCCGTCTCCATCCAGCGCCGCAGGTCCCGTCCTGCCCGGGGGATCCCAGCTGGCCTGCACGGGGCTGTCGCCGGCAGCACGGAGCGGGATCGCCCCTCTCAACGCGCTTCGCCAACCCACGGGGGAGCCGAGGGCGCCCGGGGCGCTCCGGAAGCGCCGGGACCCGCGCGGGGGCTGGGGCGGGGTCGGGCGGCCCCTCCGGCGAGGCAGCCGGGTCCCGCTG
>VZTD01004124.1:505404-522339 GCA_013397725.1 Rhagologus leucostigma | reverse complement strand
GGCTGCGGCGCCCCGGGCCTGCCCCGCGGTGCGGCTGAGGCGCCGCTCGGCTCTGTGTCCCCGCAGGTGGTGGAGCGCTGCGTGGCGGCCGCCGGCTACAGCGTGGGGGAGTTCGCGGCGCTGGTCTTCGCTGGAGCCCTGGGCTTTGCCGAAGGTGCCTGAGGAGCGTGCGGAACTCCCGGCTAGGATCTCCCAGCCCGGGCCCGTGCTGTTTCCAAAGCATTGCCTGTTTTCACTGTGTCCCTCTCGCTTTTTATTTTCAATTAGAAGACGAATTTTACTTTTTACTTCCACTGTTGGCTTTAACATGTGTAATACGGCATTAAAAGCATTGACGTTTCACGAGAGTGAACAACTGCCCTTTCTTGCGCGCAGGTGCCCGCGCTCGCATTTACGCAGCATCTCTGTTTCTCTCCGTAGCGCTGTACGCGGTGAAAGTGCGCGCCGAAGCCATGCAAAAGGCGTCGGAAGCTGTCCCCAGTGGAATGCTCTCGGTTGTCGGTCGGCGAGAGGCAAATTACAAATTTGCCTGCCTGGAAGCCCGTAAACACTGTGAATCGCTGGGTATAGAGAACCCCGTGTGCACAGTTTCAAACTATTTGTTTCCAGACAGCAGAGTCATTGCAGGACACTTACAGGTATTGCTTCGGAATAACTATTCCTTCAGTTGAACTGGGCATTTCACTTTTTTAAAACTTTTACTTTGCACTCTGTGTCGGTGTTACGTACGGCCTTAGTTTGTCCAAACAAAAGTATTTGCTCTGTGGGGCTTTTTTCCCAGCATGTGTTCAGTTGTTGGGTAGGGAAAGGAATCCCTTTATCACTGTAAGTCTGATGAGGTGATTTTTGTGGGGTGACTGAGAAAACCTTTGTTGTGCAAGACTCACTTCTCTCTCTCTTTTATAGGCTTTGGAGTTTTTGCAGGAGAATGCCCGAAAATACTATTTTAAACGTGCAAAAATGCTTCCAGTCAGTGGGGCTTTTCATACCAGACTTATGGAACCAGCAGTAGAGCCACTGGCTGAAGTCCTAAAATCGATTGAGATTCAGAAACCACTGCTCTGTGTGTATTCCAATGTTGATGGCAAAAAATACATGCACTCAAAGCACATTCAGAAGCTGTTAGTGAAGCAGGTGGTGTCACCTGTTCTGTGGGAGCAGACCATGCACTCAGTGTATGAAAGAAAGCAAGGAACAGAATTTCCTTACACCTATGAAGTGGGGCCCGGGAATCAACTAGGAGCCATTCTCAAACAATGTAATTTAAAGGCTTGGAAACAATATAAACATGTAGATGCTCTGGAAGATGAGGAAGAAGCGGAGATTTAAATAACCTTTTGAGGAAAATCCACACAACTTGGTTTTTTTCTGATTTAAAACTTTGTGCTCCCGAAAGAGGAAGTCTTAAACATTCATGGCCTCTCATGATGTAAAGAGCACTATGTGCATAATTGCAATGAACATTTTCCTTTGAGTTCCTCAGGTGTGGAAAGGGGAGAGCAAAGTTTGGCTCTTCCATGTGTGTTCGGACTGCAAAGCTGTCAGCAAACAGGCCAAGTAGCATTGTTTGGCCTCAATCCTGCAAGCAACTTTCCCTCTTGGGTTTTTTTTTTTGGTTGGTTGTTTTTTGGGGCAGTTTTTTGGATGTGGATTCAGGTTCCAGTTGGTAGCCTTGACTGTCTGGTGCAGGGATCATCTGCAGGAATGCCAGGATTGTTGGCTCCAAGTTGTGGAGGGCTCTGCTCTGGGCTTGAGGGTGCATTTAGAAGAGCCATTTGTTGACATGGCTTTCAGTTGATCCTGGTTTCTAACTCAGCTGACTTGTGGGATGTTCATCTATGTAAAATTCTCTTATTTTGTGTCCACATTGCCAGGTAGCAGCTGAGTGAGGCAGATGATGTTACTAGAAAAATTATTTTCCTAAGGTTAAACTATAAATAAAGCTATGAAGCTTTTCTTGCTACTTTTAATGCTTTGGGGTGCATCATTATTAGCTGTGTCCACATGTGGATGGAAGTAACATTCCCTCCAGTTGTCCAATGCCATATTGGTTGTGCTAAGTTACACAAGAAATGTTCACTGGGAAAAAAAGCTTAACAAAAATATTATGTACATTTCCTGGCAGCAGGAAATGATGAGCTAGAGAGCAGCAGGTTGTCCTGAACCCTCCGGGAAAGAACTTCCCATTTCTCAGTTTGTATTTTTTATTTTGGTATTTTAATGCTGTATTTAACAGCGACATAGAAAAAATTTAGGATATATGACTTAAATCAAATGACTGACAGCGTCTTCAATAATGTATTATGAAATGCAGAACTTCCAATTACAGTACCAATCATTCTGTAATTTCACATTTATGAAAGGGAGAGTGAATTAAAAACACTGGCCTTGATTATCATTGCTAAGTGGATTGTATTATTAAACAGTTCTTTTGTGGACTGCAGCTGGCAGCTGTGCCTGCTCTTACAGTACAAATTCCACTTTTAGCATGTATAAACATTAACAATTAGTGAAATACTGAAGAGTTTGTCAGCTTCACCACTGGACTGCCAGAGGCTGATGATTAAGGGTTGGAATAACTGTAAAGAAAATTATTTCAGTGACGGTTCCTATGTTACAGGTAAGGTGTTAATTATTCAGAAAAGTATACCAAAGTCTTCAGGTAGAATTATTGGTTAGAATATTGCAGCTAAATCCCATTCATGTTATTAAACACTGGACTGCGCTGTATTAGAAGTTTCTGACCACATCTTGTACGACCAAATGCAACGTGGGTGACTTTCAAACCAGCTTTTACAATAGTTGAAACTGAGTGTGGTATGTTGGTGGCACTAATTTTAGTGCTTTAAAATTTCTGGACTTTCTTTTTAATTATTTAACCTTGCTGAGGAAATGTTGGAGACCTGTTTTCTGTTTGTAGTGTTCTTGCCATAATTTTTTCCCCTTTTTTTTCCCCCCTCATTTCACTTGTACACTTTGCTCGGAATTAAAGCTCTTTGGGAAAATCATGCTAGAAATCTCTTGTTTGCAAACCGTTAGATAACCTTTGCACTTTTGTCAGCTGCAGAATGCTGAAGGGAAATATGTATCCTAAAAGCATTCCAATATTGTGGGTCTTGTTTAATTAGTGGGAAGAAGGACCCGTCACCACTGTCGGGTATTTGCTTTGCTTCTGTGCAGTGGTTGAGCCAAGGCTGCTCCTCAGTGAACTTGGTGTCTCCAAAACCAGAAGCCAAAAGGTATCATGCTCTTGTGCTGATGTTGCAATTTCTAGGGGCAGAAAAAGTGTGATGGAGGTCTCTGTACCTCTGCACGGAGAGTGTTCAGGGCTTGATTTTGTGTGGTGCCCGTCAGCACAACCTCACCTCGCGTGCGTTGTAACATTGACTGTGGCAGAGAGTGCCCAAGTAATTAAGAATCCTGGATCTCAGAGCATTTCTTTAATGTGTTTGCTCATCTATCCCCTCTGCTTCTGGAAACTGAATGTTTGAGATGTGAGAAACCAGCGTGGCTCCTTCGCCTATGAACAAGCAGAAACAGGATGTGGAAGAAAATCAAGTGCCGTAAATGCTGTCACATATGAGGAAGTGTGCAGTGAAAAAAAAAACAGAATTAACTTTGGGTCTCCTGAGTCAGACGCTGGGGCTGTGACTAAAGGATTAACTAACTGTGCTCCACAGGTGAAAGAGGAGCCTAGCACTGACTGCTGCCTGGTACTCCAGTTAGTGCTGATTGGTGTGGCTTTGGATGCTGTTTGCTTTGTGTTTCACTCGTTTCTTTGCTGGGATTGAATTTTATATTCCTTGAGACTGTTGGATGATGAAATTCCCCTCTCTTGTGATTCAAAGCCTTACATTATGGATTACAAGAGTGGGAAAAAGCAGAGTCACCTCACACAGCTCTTGGATGAAATAGGCAGTGAAGAGTCTCCTGTTCATCATTGCTCCCCTGTGCATAAAGGTTATTTATCTAGGAATAACTACTTGGTAGTGTTAAACTGATTCAGCTGGGAAGAGTCAGTTTTTTCATAGCTGGTACTTTTATTACACGTGCATAGTTTGTTTATTAGACCCTCCTGATGTTAAATTTTACCCTTTACTAAATAGTAACTTTAACATATTTTTCTATCACACTGCTATTATGGAGCTAAATGGAGCAGTCAATTCACTGCTAAAACTGGTCTGTTTTTTGGCTGTGTGGGCCAACTTCTTGCCTGTGTGTAACTACAGCTCCAGGTGTGCTAACTGTGCTTTTCTAGAAAAAAACTTGCCTACCTGCTGCTGAAGGGCACATCAGCTTGAGAGCATTTTGGAAAAATGTGACACTGGAATATGTGCTGCTGCTGCTTGAATTTCTGGGGTATGCTGAAGCCATCATCCTTTACATCCCTTCTTTGCAGGCTTTCCTTTTGCTCAGCATTTCAAATCGTTCAAAGATATTTCAAAGTCCTTTGCATGAAATGGTCAAATGAAATAGTGTAGTGGAGCTTCGTTTTTATTTTTCTCAGAGACATTTTTTGAGATGGGCAGTTAGGATCAAAATGGCACCATTCATTAAAGAGCGGAAGCATGTTCCTCAATGTGCTTCAATCTGCCTTGATTTGGCATTTGTCTTCACGAAAGACAACAGGGGTTTAAATTCCTTGTCTGATTTAAAGCAGGGACTTGAACTTGAAACTCCAGCTTCTCTGATGAGTGCTTAGATCACAAACGCATTGAATATTGTATTTTCCTGTTTCAAAAATACGCTAAGGGTAGGAGTTGCTTGTCTGGGCAAGAAGCAGGCATCCCCCGTGCTGAGGGGAATACCCAAACCACAGAGATGCACTTTCATTTTCTCTCACTCAGTCTATAGCTGGATCCTGAAAACCAGCTTCAACAGCAAAGAGAAGTTGAGATGCACCCAGATATAGAGAGAATAACCAGGCACGAATGGGAGATGTTGTTGAGAGGGGAAAAACCCAGCTGTGCCCTAATGGCCACCTGTGGAGTCCAGGAGGGTGACACCTTGACCATCTCCATCCTGTAAGCTGTGCTCATGTTCCCTTCAGGCTTCTCTTCCCCCCAAGCACATGCCTTGCAAAAAGACATGCATCCTCTGAAAAAAAACCCTTCTCAGAATCCCATCACATTCTTGGGGTTTTGTTCTGGGCAGCTCATAGTTGTACTTGGAAAGGGGCAGAAGATACTGCCATTAATGTGTGATAGCAGAGTCTTGGAAAACAAAGCAGGCAACACTGGAAAAGGTTTGAAGCAACAATTTAATTTTAAAAAAGTATCATGGTTTTAATCTTTACTATTGCTTTTACAGTGTTAAAATTTAAAGGATGGCCAGCATGCCTTCAGTTTTCCTCACATCCAGACTCTCTTTAACAAACTCATTTATAGGAAATAGACACTTTATATTGCATTAAAATAAACACAAAAAAGACAGACTTTCTAATCGCCTGGAGTCACACTTCAAAACTAGCAAGTCAGGCAGTTATCCAGCAACAACCTCTTTATTTTAAAAGTTTTTTTCTTTAAAAAAGATATGAAACAGCAGTGACCCAGCACTAGCCTAGGTTTTAAATATTAAAGAGATTTTTATCAGTGTAAATTTGAAAAACAAACCAGCTGCCACCACTGGGGTGTTAATGATGTTGGTCAGTGTCCAGCAATGACCCTCTGTTGTAATTCTGTGTGTTAATTCTACAGTCCGTAATTCCTGGCCCACCAAAAGGCAGCAACAAGCAAGGCTGCAGGCACCAGCTTCTGGCACAGGCACCTGAAAGGAAGCCTGCAAGTCTGTGGGAAGAAAGGGGATGGTAATTAGAAATAACAAGCAGCAAAAAGATGGTGCAAGGAAATAAAGAGAGTGCCTGCAGGGGAGGTCAGTGTGGGCTTGAGAGCACGGTCCAGTTCTGCTGCAGAAATGCAGAGGGGGTCAGTTTTGCTGGTGGCTCCAGCCACTTAAGAATCCTCCTCTCTTCTCTGGGTAAATACTACTGGCAGCAGCTCTGCTCATCTCCCCAAGGAGACCCTTCCAGCATTTGATAGTGGCAGATGCCTCCCCTCTGAAAGGAGCCCTGTGAGTTGTGTGGGATTTGGGCAGCATCCTCTGTCTTTAAATGAGAAATTTCAGCCTAAAGAGAAAAAACCAGGGCACTGAGGGGGCACCAACAAACTAAGGGATAAACCCCAGCCTGAAGCCACATTATATGCTTCACTCACTGACATTACAAGGGAGCCAGGTGTTCCTGTTGCCTACTTGCCAACAAAAAGGTGAGAGAAAAGGAAGAGAGCATACCCAGCCTCCAGAGCCAGTGATCCACTTTGTCCAGTTACTGCTCAAAACATTTCCAAAGCTTCTTATAACACTTTTAATAACATTCCATGTCTGGAAAACACTGATAGCAACTCTGATGATTTAAACAAAACAAAGCAAGCATGAGGATAGAAAATTTATTCTAAAAAGTGGCAAATAAAATACCCATGTTTAGGAAACAAAAACCAACCAACCAAAACAAAACACAACCCAAACAAAAACCTTTAGTATATGCCTTCCTGAAAGTGTATGTGTACATGTATATTTCTCTAAATATTTAGGAAGAAGACCTTTGAAATCTAAAGATAATTTAGTTTCAGAATTAAGTGATTAAGTGACAATCTTTGTGGTTGTTTCAAACTTAGAAGAGCATAACCCATTGAGAGATGTTTATCTCTGATGAATCAGGACAGCAATACAGGAGTGACACAGCAATGCCACAGGCTCTCTCTGGAGTGTGAATACGGCTTTGCTGAAGTACAAGGTGTATATATATGTTATACACAGATATATTTATATGTTATGTTACACAGCTGTAATTGAACTGCATTCTCTGGTAGGTCTGCAATGAGTGACCATCCCCTCCCAGAAGCAAGGAGAAAATAAGGTAGAGTACCTGGGGGTTCAGACACAGCTGAGTGTCTCAGGTTAGGACACTGCTGCATGTCAGTTAACAACTATGCAGGACAACCCTTCAGCTCACAGCAGATAAAAGGCAGTTCAAACTAGTCCAGCCATGTTTTCTTGTACGCATGGGTAGGTTATTGCACATGCAGTAACGTGTTAATCCCACACTGGGCTGCAGGTCTCTCATCACTCTAGTTGTGCTTAAAGTTGTGTCTAAAGCTACTGTGCCTCTGAGGAATTTGAAATAGCAAGACACTGTTTAAGTCTTTTGACTTTAAATGGCCGTAGTCTGTGGAAACAATTTACAATTTACATTATTACAAAGCTTTTCCTTGTAAAACAAGCTGCTTCGCTCTTCTAGGTTCTCTATGAGGCAGCAGTAGTAGCAATAAATTTTTTTATTTTGTGTACAGAAACATTCTTGTTTATCTAACATGATTTTTAAAAGGATCTGCCAATAAGGTAACTTACACTTGTGCCAGGTGAAGCAGTGTTTCTTCTAATGTCCTGTGGTATCTCCTGTTAAATTCATCCCCGATCAGGGCCAGCTGATGGCCAACCTGAGTAGCTGAGCTGCAAGGCAGTCAGGATGTGCACGTTAGAGGAGAACCCTGCAACAGCAATTCTTTAAAAGCACTCTGCAAATGTCAGGTACTGTTATTCCCCCAACAGCTGGGCTAAACTGGGCATGTAAAAGCGAAATGTTACAGGGGGTTTGTTTCCCGTTATTTATGGGTTTATTGATTAAGCATTTTATGCCCATACATGAAGTGTTTTGATGTTTTCATAAGAAGCTGCGTATTTGGCACTTTTGAAAAAACATGTTGATTTTTTAGGTGTTTCATTTCTTTATACAAGACAATGGGATTCTTGTTTGAGTTTTTTGGTTGTCCCCTTCCCTTCCCCCCCACATCAAAATATTAAAACAGCCTTCACTTCAAACCTTTCAAATTATTTCCTCTTACAAAAATGTTGGCTTTGTCATCCAACAGATTTACTCCAATGAGTTCCACGATGCAGCGTGGGTCTCCAGCTACTGGGTGCCCAGGTACAAACTGACCAAAACCTTAAGGCTTTTAGGAAAGTCCTGGGACATACAGAAACTTGAACAACATCTGTGGCATATGTTGATGCTAAAAGCTGGTTATGCTTTCCTGATGAAAATTTCTGAGCAGATTTAGTTTCTCTTAGACACATGTTTTTGTTCTGGTAGACAAATAATATGAATATACATTTTTATTTTAATTTGCATTTCTGCTGAGATCTGTTTATGAGATCTGCTGAATAGTAAGTGGGCTTAAGAGCTTAACTCTAGAGTCTGCTGAAAAAAACCCCTTGGGCTTGGTTTGGTCAGTCCACCAACAAAAAACCACCAGAAAAACCACAGAAAGGAATTTTCACAGATGGGGGAGAGAGGCAACCCCTGACTCTTATACTGGAAAAAATCTATGTATGGGATTAAGAAAAACCCAAGCAGCACTACTAGTTTGTTGTAAGTGGCGCCTGGAGAATTATGTAAAAATGGCTTCTTCAGCTGCTTGCTGTAACAGGTGGGTCTCTAATGAAGAGCCACATCTGTGTCCCTGGGCAAGATAAAAACTTACATTTAATGCAGCATAATCTTGCACAGTCAGTGTTAAGCACTACAGGTTATCCACACTTGCATCTCTTGCATTTCCAGTAGTATGCACTATGATTATTTGGCTTAGCAGTTTTCTGGAGAGTCTGGCACTTTGTACTTGGGGAGGACAGGAGGAGTATTAATGTAGTGTGATACCTGATATCAAACTCCATTTGCTCTGTGGTGTCTGGAATTGTTTGGAGGTTACTGTAGGTTTCCTCTTCTCGTGCTCCACTGGGGTAGCTGGAAAAGACAAAGTTCCTGGGGGTTCTCCTGATTTGAGACATCTTACTCTGCAACAAGTCATGAAAGACAATCTCAGGACTTCATGTTATGCGAGGTCTTTTCAGTTTAGATGGAAATTGTTTAAAGTGCTCTTAAAGTTACTCTTTTTACTTCTCCAGTCAGAACACGAGTGTTTCTAAGATACCTATTTTGAGAGTAGTCAAAGGAAAGTTTCAGTGACCCAGCAGATGTCCAGCAATTCAAACATGCAGCATTTAGATGGCTGCTACTTCATATTGGCTCAAAACAACCCAGAAATTGGAAAATCTCGAGAAATATAACTAGTGTAGACAAGTATAGTTTCTCAGTAGTTTCACTTAGTACACGATGCTTTCCTACATTGTTTCCAACAACCTGCCTGGCATTAAATCACTCTAACCCATGGAGATCCCCACGCAGCAAAAAGTACCTAAAGCAGACTTGAACAGGTTTTTCTAAGTCTGTAATTCAGGTCCAAGTTTACACATCTTCTTCAGCTGGAGGCTACCACCATGGAAATTACAAGCAACTCACCACACAAATAGAATGTAAGAAAAATTTAAACCCGTTAATAGCTTTCCACATGGAAGAGCAGACCATAGAAACCAGTAAAATCAGTGGAGCTGCCTACTTGTATAATGGGAAAGTTATTCACAAGCAGTACCACAAAATGAATGGCAAAATTTAACAGGTTTCAGCACACGAGGCTTGTGTCTAATATTACAAGCACTTGGAAAACACAGAGAGCAGTGTTTGGAAAGCAGAGCTGATGTTTTTGTAGTCATTAGGATTGTTTCATTTGGTTTATCAAGGGAAACAACATCAGAGCTGTGGATGGGGATTATTCCAAACTACACACGCCCTTGGACATTTGCTGCGGTGGAAGGCTCTGCCGGATGAGGAACTTAATTACAACTTTCTGAAGATGCTCTGGTTTTATCTGGCATTGGTTTTGGCCAGCTTTTTTATGGTTTCTTTGCTTCCTGGCTCCATCATTAAAAACTGATCCCTTTTGTTGATGGAGTGATCCTGGATAGCAACAAAGGGGAGTTTTGCTGGCTGGATTTCTTTCTCATTTTAAACACATTCTCAGCAGGTCAAATGAATAAAACTCAAATAAAATATTCTCAGAAATGAAACTAAACTAAGCAGAAGGTAAGTGATAATGCTGCTTGGTATGAATTTGGTTTGCCACATTGCTGCGGTCTTGTAACAACTTTAAATTTTACACTTGGGACGAAGTTTGGGCCTTTGTGATCTTCTTTCAATATTTAGATGAAGTTTACATTTTTCACAAAGCAAAACTATTCATAACTAATGTGTATACATTACTGCATAAGCAAACTCACAAAAATGTGATACTAAATAAATGAAAATATACTCGGTTTACAGAAGTGTAGGATCCTCTTAGTGGCGTTTAACGCAGCTGGAGAAAAGCAAGTTACAAATTAGTGTCAGCTGGCAGATATTATGTGTTATACAGTTTGTAGTTTTATCTTCTGGTTTTTGTCCTTCTCTTTGTAGGATTTCTGCCTCACTTACAATGGTGTTTAGAATCTAGGATTTTTAAATACATCCACAGTTCTGAAGAGCTGTGTAGTTTAGCAGTGACAAAGAGAAGCTGGGATCAGGTCTTCTGAATTTTATTGCACCAATTATGAGGGGAATTGTGTGACCCAACCCTCTTTCTAAGGGGAAATACCGCAGCCTTCCTTCCACGGGAGCACTTATCTGAACATATTTTACAGGTGAGTTAAAAGACTTTTTTAATTCAGATAAGTTTCTTTTTATAAAGAGACAGTAGTTTTAGGTGCTATATTTGCTTCAGAAGATGCCCTGTCCCGTTCTAAACGCTTCCTTTATGTATTGCTGTGTGTCTCTCTCTTCCATCCAAAAAAAAATCAGGAAAAAAAAGGGTGATGTCCATAGAGGAACTCTGTGCATTCCAGCACCATACCTGATTTCCAGATACCCAGTCACCCCAAGGACTTTGTAGCTCTGAATCAGGTGCCAAGGCTTCATACACACACCGGAGTGAAGCTGTATCACATTAAATCAATCCATATTCACTGGAGCAGATACTTGAACGGATCTTCCATTTCCCAGGGCAACATCTAGACCAGTGAGTGGCCGAGGGCTGATCACGTTCCCACAAGTGCATCCCTGTCCCTTTTTGGTGCAAGGTCCAATGTGACACTACCGCAGTACGGACCGGGTGACCCAGGGCAGCTCCTGGTTTGAGAACTCCACCAGAGCTCGGACAGGAGCTCCAAGGCGTCCTGTAGATCCATGAATGAGAAACTGGGAATGGCAGAGCAAGGTTTGGAGAATCCCAGGGATGCTGAAGTACTCCCTTGGACATTTAAAGTGTCAATTCTCTGGATGCAGTTAATCTCAGTAGGCTGCACAGAGAAACAGTCAAAGCACGCAGTGCTGGACTTTTGGAGGTTTAACAACCCAACTGTTTGGCTCACACGTACAAAGTAAACATCTAGGGATGTAGTGGTGTACTCCTGTAGCCTGTGGGTACCAATGGAAATGTATTAATTGTGTTTCTTCACAGCTTAGAAAGTTGTTAAAAGTTATCTAGTAAAACAAGTACTATAGCGGATAAAATGCAGTAAAACCAAGCATAAAAGGTCAGCTGTCTCCTGCACATGTATTACTATTTTTAGCTTACACAATGACGTAGTGAGGGAAAAAAATACTAAAAAAAGGTATTTTATTTTTCTCTTTTTTTCTTCTTCTTCATTTCTAGACTCAATGCTAGTTTCACATTCACAGGGCCATACAACGGAAATGTCTATATCTGTGTGAGATGAAAACTGTGTCCTGAAAAAGACCTATAATAAGTCAAGGCAGTACAGAACTCAGACATGTAAACAAACCATACAGTACCACAACAAAAGCCCAAAGTGCAACATATGCTACCTCACACCTGTTACCATGATAATACCTTCCTCCCACAGGCTAAAAAAGAGTTGTTGGGTCACGCTCTCCACAGCTCAGCTGCAGCCTTGTGTGTTGGCTTTGCCCACCAAGCTGTCTCAATGCAAGGCCCATCCAGCAAGGAGGTGTTAAAATGTGTTTTACAGGATGAGGCAAAGGCAGTCTGGGCAGGCCACTGTCTTGAAGGTGTACAGGATGGGTATAATTTCGTTTCAAAGCAAAGCTTAGCAATTATCTTCTTGAGTATTACCTGTCTTTAGGCCATTTACTGATTTCTGTCATCATTTTCAAAACCTGGGTGTATAGGTGTAATATAGAAATGCACACAAAAGCTACATTAATATGGCCCTGTTCTGTTCCTCAGGTCTGGATCTGTGCCGAGCTGGTCAAGAGGAGCATAAATCACACTCCACAGGCCCTTCTGGTTCTCCACAGTAGGATGTGTTAATCTTCTACCACCCATCTCACCCTTCCCTTCTTTCTCTCATTTACACAGGAAGAAAAGGCAAACTGATTTTGGTTTACTGAAACCAAAGAGGTTGTATGTGTTTGTGAGTAATTGCTTGTGATTCAGAGAGTAAGTGACCACCTCACAACATCTCTGAGGAGGCGTTGGCAGGACCCCACGTCAGCAACAGAGATCATTTCCAAACAAGCAACCAGATCAAAAAAGCTCAAGCTTCCCTGTAAAGCTTTGACTGAGAATGCTTAAAGCTTAGTTTCAATGGTGAAATGCCTTCAGCAGAATAAATAATGTATTTCAAGTCAAATACATACTTAATGTTCTGATGAAAAGAGGCCTAGATCCAAATTTTAAAAAACAGCTCTCCAAATGCCTAATTATATGATGGAAATTATGGCAATTCATGAATACAATTATGATTGAATAATGAAGCATCTTCAGTAGAAAGACTATGTTGACACTGTCTTTACTTTGCATAGTCAGGTTGTTTTTATTTGTGAGGGTGTTTTTTAACCTAGCAAAAGAGAACAGAAAATCTTGAAAAAGGAACGTTGCTAAACCAGGCAAGCCAGCAGGTGAGTTGGGGAAAACAAAAGGATCTGAAATTTACTTGTAGTCAGTTCAATTAGATTTGCTGTGTTAACAGATTTTAAGACAGGCACAGTGATACTTCAGTATAATGCACCGAATGCATTAATTATAGTTTATGTATTATCTTTATGTATTTTACAACTTATCAACGCAGTTTATGTGCACTTTATGTCTTAATGCATACAACCTTACATATTTTATGCAGATGTGACATGGTAAAGCTATAAATAATAACAATATATGATTTATTATGTTTTAAAACTGGTTATGAAAACAGAAAACCACTATTGATGATCTAATTCCAGTGTTCAGGCTCAAAATTCCCAGCGCCTGCCTACATAAATATGGATTGACAGAGAGGACCCTTGTCCTTTACCCCCACGGTATCAAAGCCTATCTCAAACTGTCTCAGATTCTACCAGCTGCCCATACAAACTAAATTTAAATGAAAAACAAATAGAGGCTTGGTTGTTTGCATATATAGCTCCAATCCATAGCCACCTCTTTCAAAACATGACATCATCCTCCCTGCTGCGAGCACAAATCTCTGTGCTATTTTACAAGGACAAGTCTTTGACACAGTGACCGAAGATTAAGAGCTAGTTAAGGTTTCAGAGAAACAGGAATATTGGGCATGCAGGAAGGATACAATCTTTAAGATCTTGGGCATTTTTTTGTTTGGTTTTCTTTAGGCTCTCCTATGACCTCTGTCAAGGAGCAGCAGTTGCCCTCGACTTCTGGCCCTCTTCCCTTGCAGGTCATACGCTGTGAGCCGTGGGCAGCACACAGCCCATGGGCACCAGGAGATCCCTGCCCCTTCCCTCACAGGGACACCTGCCTTTGGAACCACCACAGCTCATGGCAAAATGTTGCAAGGTAACCATCAGCAACCTGAGTTTTTCTTAGAAAGGCGAGACGTTAAGTCATTGTTACTCATTTTGTGCAGGTTAGTTAAGCCAGGCTGCGAGGTGAAGTCTTAAATCAGTATCAGGTCAAGGAGCAAAGATAAATTAATTCTTTGTCTCATACCGTGTTCTCAGTCAGCTTAACATCAATGACCTTGGAAACAGTTTACACAAAACATTTCTTAATATTGCCTCAAACAGCTATTAAAGGACACTTTGTAAATCTGAAAAATACACTCTCTGCTTCTTACATTTTATTTCATTTATGTTTTTATGCTCAGTAAGTTCATATGATAACATGCCTTCACTGGGCATTTAACAGAGGTTCTCTTACCTCAAAACAGGATAGGAATTAAGCATTTGATTATATTTAAACATAAAAAAAGTATTCCTTAAGCAAGTTCTGTAACCTCGGTAGCAAAAGAAATGCATACAGCAGACTTTAAATGGAGGAAACGTTTTAAAGCCAAGAGCACACACAGATATTTTGTATTTCAGTCTCTGCTGAAAATGTTTAAGGGGCTCTGACTGAGTCAAGACTTCAAGAATCTCAAGTTTTTTATGTATCACCAGCATTTCCATGTTGTCTGTTGGAGCACTCAGAGAGCACCAGTCCTTACTGTGACAGAGACTGTGACTGTGGAGAACAATAGATTTCCACCTTAAAAAGCAGATAGTACAGCTATGTCTGCATTAAACAGCCATCCTTAAAGAGTCTGCTGATTCCTTCAGTGCTCACAAACCTATTTCAATGGCTTCTAAACTGAAACAAGAAACAAGGGGTGTCTGCTTTTACCCAAATGAACACATTCAGTTCCCAAGAGGTTTCGTGGGAAGAACTAAGAACATTGAAGAGAAGGATATATTGATACTACAGTGAAACTATTTCTATTAAAAACCCCAAAACCACAACGCACTCTGCCAGGCTCTGTTTTGGGGTTTTTCTTGTGACAGCACCACCTATCTCAGGGATATCGCCTTTGCTCTACTTGTTTATAAGGAGTTAAGGTTTAGATTGAGTCAGAAAGATTCTGCTCTAACGTTTACATTTCCTTTTCAAAACATCTTCTGCCCTTTGTACTTCTCTGTCTCACCAAAAGGTCAAGATTCTTATACAATAAATAAGAATTTGCTTAAAATTGGTTATTGAAATGCATGGCCAAGTTGTAGGAGGTAAGTATGACTATATATATAGTTCAGTAATCTATGAATGGAAAAATGTTTTTTTTGTTCACATTTATTCTAAAATTTTGTGTCTTAATTTTTTATTTTTGAAAGCTCCTAAAATAAATGATGCAGACAGAAGAGTTGTTATTGGTGTTCAGAAAAGTTTGTGCAATGCTCGTAATTATTAATAGAGTTACATAGTAAAATTTGAATCTTTCATTTTAAGATGCATTCAATCAAATTGAAAAAAAAAATTAAAATCTGATGTACTTAAGAGACCTTGTTCAACCACCCCATCCACTTGGAGCGTGAAGTACCTGCAGTGAACCTGCTGGCATCCTCAGCAGGCAGATTATGGGATTCACGCCTTGATATTAAATGTAGAATTCAAGGATGCTGGTCACCAAGGTCATAACCTATAAAAATACTGAGGCAGATGCCGAGCTTCAACAGACCAAATAACATTTTCAATTTAAATGTGATAATTCATGTTATTAAAAAGCTGGCACACTTGGGAGAGGTATGGGCTGCGTTTTCCCTCACCTCATCCCCTTAGCACTGCGCAGCACAACACCCACGCTGTCACCTCACACCTCCAGCCTGTCCCATTTAGGGACACTTCATTGGACTTGTGGTCAGAAAATTCATCATACTGTATGACCTTTGGTGGTCATCTCCTACAGGTGCCTCTGGAATCCCAGTTATGCTGCCACATCGGGAAGGTGAGAGAAACTGTTGATATGAAAGAGCAGTGTGACTTTAAGAACTCAAATTTACCTCACTATTTATGCTGTCCTTGTTCTGCACATCATTATAGAGAATTAAAATGCCACGCTGTTTGCAGTTTTACTTAGATTTCCTGTATTGGGTCAATTTCACAGTTCCTATTCTACTCCCACCAGCTCTTGCTTTGCCCAGCAGGCTGTTACCCTGCAAAAGCTAAGTGCATTCAATTTTTTTCAGTCTGCTCTAAATGGTCTTATGGTCAATGGCCTATTGATACAGAAATCATTAAAAAGAACTACCACAGACAGCTACCAAACAAGTGAAGCAGGCAATTTTGTTAAATTTCTTTCAGAGAGATAGTGTCTCTACAGAGGTGACATTTTGACATCAGAAGGTATCAAACACCTTGCATAAACACTGATTTTCTTCTTCATTCTACTCAGTGCTAACTCTCATTCAACTGACATGCATTAATGTGCCCACAATACTTTAATTTGAAATAACTTTGTCCGTGTACCTGTGACAGAAAATGACAGTGGAGTCTATTCTGTCTTCTTGTTATACATGTGTCTGTCTTTCTGCTATGGCCTTGAGAAGTAATCTCAGGGTAATATTTTCCACTTAAACACCTCGAAATCTGTTTAATCACAGAACTCACCACGCCGCTGAAGTCACTCCTTGTGAAATGACTTAAACATTACTAAGTATACGCTGCTGTACAGATTTCTGTATCCATCTCTGCTGTCACAAATCATTCCTGTTATCAACATCACCATTTTAAACGTACACAGATACAGTAAACGAGTTATTCAGGAATTTTTTGTATGTTTAACTCTGGCATATTTTGCTACATATCTTGGACTTATTTTGAGGGCTTATTTCCTGCTTTGCTAAGAGTGAAAGTATACGCACTCCGCTCCTCATTTGCTTAGAACACCGTAGTTGTGTACAAAGCGCACGGGTGCTCGCAGCATCCTTCGGAGGGGAACAGGTCCCCGCCGGGGCTGAGCAGCCGGGGCCGGACGCTCCCCCGCCCACGGGCACGGCATCCACCCCGCCCGCCGCGTTTGTTACGGGACATCGATCCCGCCTCCCGAAGCCGAAGATGCTGCGGTGCCAGCGCCGGCGGAGGTGCTGCCCGTGAAACGTCCCGGGGCACGCCGCGAGGCCGGGCACGCACGTGAGGCGGCGGGTCCCGGCACCGCCAGCAGCCCTCGGCACTCCGCAGCCCGCCGGGAGTGCAGCCTGGGTCTGCCCGGAGAGCCCGGCCGGGTTCCCCCCGCTCCCCCCACGGAAAGGCGCCGCCGCGCCGCCCG
>VZTD01004124.1:476926-501586 GCA_013397725.1 Rhagologus leucostigma | reverse complement strand
TCCTTCCCCATACATAGACACCCCACACACGTCCCCCCACACACACACCCCACACACACCCACCGCATACACACATACACACCCCTCCATCACCCCAAACAGCCGCACCCCCAAGCACACACAGCCGTGTGTCTGTTTCAGTCTTGGGCTCCTTCTCCTCGCTAACTTTTTGGGAATCTCGCAGCAGGCCCTCGTGGCTTCCTCTGATGGTACAGCCAAACTGTGTTTTCCAGTAGTAAACTTAATAATGAAACACAGTTACATTTTGTACTGTTAGAAGGAAATGGGGCTTGCTGGGTCAGGTGCCTCAGGCGTGCCTTCACTCGTATTTTGCGGTGTGAAAAGTCTGCTGCCATCAGCACCACTGGCTTCTTGCAGCCAGACAGGCTGCTTTTGGATCTCAGTTCGTTAATTTGTGCCAGAGGTCTCACCTTGGGGTTAGGCTGCTGCCCCTGGGAGCAGTCCGGGCAGGAAAGGCAGTGTTTTGGAGAAGTGGCAGTCCTGCTGTGCCTCTGTCACATACCTATGGTCTCTTGAGTAGAAGCTCTGCTGTTCTGTGAAGGATTTGACTTGCAAGAAATATGCAGGCTAGGGCTGTGTTATGCAGTTCTTCTTTGATGTTTTATGAAGCTGAGGATCTCAGCTGACCAGAAGTTTGAATGTGTAGCTATCTTGCGCAATCTCATCGGGTTATCTAGATTATGTATTTCGCAGATTAGAGGATTCCTGTAGAAAATGATGCTGTATTAAAATCATATTATTTGAAATAAGAGTTTTTGGTACAACTTAGTGTTATTTTTTGTGTGTCCTTGTTTGTGGGTTTCGGTAATAAGTTTCTACAAAACTGGAAGATTTTGTTTACAGAATTACAGTAATTACTTAAATAACTTAAACGTCATCTGAAATTATCAAACTATCTGCAGAAACCAAGGAGGAATTTTCAGTCTGCTGTTGTATTGCTGTCCTTTCAATCCTCCTGTAGCAAGAGGGATCTGTAAGGCCTCAAGTTCCCGAAAGAAGAAAATAATTACGCTCTTGTAATTTTTCTTTTGATTTCTGATAGAAGCTATCTCCAGTGTTTAGCTCTGGTTTAATTTTAGCTCACCTTCCTGTGTGTGAATCGAGCAAGGAGTCAGAGAAATGGGTATAATGTTGGGGTTAAATTTTGGTGAGCATCATGGGGTAGCTTGGAGATGTGAAGAACGTTGTTTTAAAGCCTTCTGAAAAGTTTACATCGTGGTTGGTTAATACCATTGTAGCCTTTAATGCATTTCTTTTTAAAGGGACAATTGTGTCGCGAGCAGACTAATCCCTGAACTTTTAAAACCACAACAAGGTGATGTGTGGTATTAGTGAGTCACTGATGGTGAGTCATACGAACTTCAATACAAATAAATGAATTGTTTCATTTACTTTTGTTCTGGTAATATCTGGAAGGCCCAGAGAAAGATCATGACCTTGTAGAATTAGGTGTTGTATGAAAGCACACACAAGAAGACAGACCCTGAGCCATCATGTACTCTTTTCTATCTAAGCTTGATTTCAGATTGGTTTACCAACATGAATAAAAATAAGTGGGTCTTAAACTTTCTAAAACTGAAGTTTGTTAGTAAACATCTCTGCCTTGTAAGATTTGACAGGATAAATAGTCTGTGGAGGATTACATGGGTTATACCTCCCAGAAAGAAACAATAGGGGCCTGAGCTTGATGGCAAATGTACATCTCCATATCTTGTCCTGGAAAATGAAGACCCCTTGAATTCCAGTCCAACACGTTACTTGAAAAAATTGTATTAACTACATTAATTAATTACAGCACTACATTTAGTGAAGGTGACTTTATGTTTTAATTTACTTTACAATGGAAAGTTGTATGTAGAAGGGGCAGTAGATGGTGTTACGTGTGGGTGTGTAATAACCCAGCTCTGTCCCACTCCTTTGCATGGTGAGTTTTGTTCTTGGGAGAATAATGCAAGTAAAAATAGTAAATGTAGGGAAAATAATAAAAATATAGGGAAAGCCACCCCCTACCCGCCATTAGGTCAGTCAGGTTGTGAGATGGGATGCCCAGAGAAGCTGTGCTGTCTCTGTCTTTGGGGCTTTTCAAAACATAAATGGGTAAAGCTCTGAGCAAACTGACCAGACCTCAGAGCTAACGCTGCACGGAGCAGGAGGCTGGACCGAGGGACTTGCTGAGGTCGCTTCCTGCCAAAATGGCCGAGTGATCCTAACGAAAGACTGACCTGGGCGAGTGAAAGATCTAATGTAGATAGTGACATCTGGTGTCAGGAGCTGAAATGCCGTTTGTAAGCACTTCTGACAACCTGAGGTTTGGAGAAATCCTCCTGTAAGGGTTTAATGGTATCAGTTGCAAGGTCAGTAACTTTACTGTAGTTCCCTCCTTTGGGGTACTGCAAATCTTGATTGTTGATAGAGTATGTAAGGGATTTCTCTTGGAATCGTGGGTTTTTATTCTGTAGTCCCCATGTGATCCAGATGAACTTCCCTGCTTCAAAACAAAGCAAAAATATATGTTCATAAGTTAGAAACAATACAGTGTCTGTGCTCCGCTCTTGGTTCTTTAGACATTACACAGTGTAGAATAGGGGGTTCTGTCAGCAGTATATTTAAGGGAAGACAGATGTTGTGTGCCTGTTTACAAAAGGTGGAGAGTGTGAAAAGTCCCTGTAACCAGTGTCCTTGTGTGCAGTTGTCCAGCTGAGAAATGCAGGGTTTCAGTCTGAGCCTAGATGTTATTTTCCTTGGTTTTTAAACTAATATACTTACGTGAAAGTGTTTTGTAGGTGCCACTTTTCTTCTGCTTTGACTTTCCTGTATCCTCCCCTCTTTTCAGCTTTAAACTTTTCTTTACGAACAGGTTGATTCCGCTTTAGGATAATGGCTGGAAAAGTGAAGTGGGTAACTGACATAGAAAAATCTGTTCTAATAAACAACTTTGAAAAAAGAGGATGGATTCAGGTGGCAGAAAATGAAGACTGGAATTTTTATTGGTAAGTACACTACAATTACCAATTTCTTTTATCAATGTTATGGAGGCTTGCCCTGTTACCAGAGTCCAGACTTCTGTAATAAACTGTACTTTCCTTCTCTTCATGATGATAATTTATATTCAGGCTAATTATTCAACATTGCAATACTGAGAGTGGATGTGAAATTAGATCAAGATTGTGGTAAAAGGAGGAGAGTAAATAATCTTCTCATTTGGTGTTTGTCTGATACAAGACCATGAAATGCTGTCCTAGAATGCAGTAATCTATTAACTGGCAGAAACAGTACTCTTTAAATCAAGAGTTTACACACAATTTGTGATGTTCCTATCAAATGCATCAGAATGGCAGTTTGTGCTGCCAAATGTACCCTTTGTGAACCACTTATTTAAACGGGCAAGAATCTAGTCATCTGCTCATGCTTTTGGAATGCAGTTGGGAGAGTGGGGAAACACTCATGGAAATTGCTGTGTGACTGGTTGTATTGTTTTGGGTTAGTTTTCTTTTTTTCTTCCTGAAATGATAATATAGCAGATTGGTGGCATTCAAGAAATATTCTTAAATTTTCACATTGAGACGTCTAATATGGAAAATTCTTTGCATCTGTGTCTCTGCTCTTCTGTGACAAATGTAGTTGATAACTGATTTGATGACTCTGTCACTGCAGCACTTTCATCTGGTATATAACTAAACATCCCAGGTGTTTTTAGCAAGATCTCTTAACCAGTTTTCAAGTCATATGTCTGAATTCCTTTGTAATCCAAGTAGCGAGGCAGTCAGCAGAAGGTTGGGTTTGGCAGGGTTTTGAAGAGGAAAGGTGAGTTTCAAGAGTGTGAAGTAACAGATTTAGAAAGAGGATTCTCTAGCATTTGGGTGCACTTCAGTCATTTTTAGGCTCTGCTGGGGATTGACCTGACTGTCAACAAGCCAGAGTCCAGTAGTACCCAGTTGTCATCTGCCTGTCCTCACTTCTTGTACTAACTTCAGTAGTAGTAGAGGGACTGATTAAACCTTCAGCAGGATTTCATTTGCTTTGTTAATAGAACTTCAGGATATGTTGGATTGTCACTGCAGCAAAATATTAAAGAGAAATATGAGAGAGAGAAAAGATGAAGAAACTGGAGCAAAAAGATCTCTAATTTGTCTTCCTGAAGTGTGTTTCTTGAGAGAAATCATTTGGTGTCTGTCTTTGGTTTCAGGATGAGTGTCCAAACAATCAGAAATGTTTTCAGTGTGGAAGCCGGTTACCGCCTCTCTGATGACCAAATTGTCAATCATTTCCCAAACCACTATGAACTGACCAGAAAAGATTTGATGGTAAAGAATATCAAGAGATACAGAAAAGAACTTGAGAAAGAAGGAAGTCCTCTTGCAGAAAAGGATGAAAATGGGAAATATATTTATTTGGGTATGCTGTTCTTTTTATCAGCGTTCAGCTTTTTTCTTAGGTAGTCAGTAAGTGGAATCAAACCAGCTTTTTTGTGCATGAAGCACTGAACCTCCTGGAGTGTTATGACATTCAAGTGGCTACCTTGAGGTGCTCTGTTCCTCTGTTGGGTTTGATTCATTTGGGTTTTCTTAAAAATTATTTTGGAGAGGGAAAATTCTGGGTTTAAGATACTTTGCAATTAGATTAGTGGTGAAACCAAAGGGCTCTGGTACTTCATACTGAGAGAGGGTTGCAGTTTCTTTAATTCAGTAGTGGGAAACCATTACCTGAAACTCTTACACTGGAGCAAAAACTAAAACATTTTGCAGAAAGGCTCTGGACAGAACTAAATGAACAAACGCTCCAGAGGAGAAATTTGGGAGAAGTTGGAGAACTAATAATGCCTGCTAGAAAATAAAATAAAAAGCAAGCCAGCCAAAAAAAATACCTAAGAAACCCAAACTCCAAAACTAAACCAAGAATAGATCAGGAATGAGGAAAGTAGAGTTGGTTTGGAGGTCAGAAAGCATTAAAGTGAAACAGAATGGGGCTATGGGGAGTTGAATTACATCTTGGAAAAGTGAAATGAAAACACTTCATCCATGTAAGAAAACAGTTCTGTAAGGACAGAAGTGAAGATAATCTAATAGCAAAAAGTGAAAAATGTTTTTCTTTAGGTTTTAGGTAATCATATGAGCATGGGAGCAAAGAAGAATACTAGGAGTTCAGAGTAAGATATAATAAATAAGAATAATGAGAGTTACATGGAAATAAAAATTACACAGCCAAAGGGGATTTTTGCATGCACAGAGTATGATAAGGAATGGTGAAAGCTGATATAGGAAACTAAGAAATTTTGATTGTTTAGTTGGAATGGTACCTAATACTCTTAATTGCACAGCATATAAATGAAAGAAGAAAATCTGTTCACGTGAATTAGAACCTATTACTATGAAGTTAGCATTGTGCAACATTTTGCAATTGTTTACGTAAAAACTAGAATGTAAATGAGATAAAACGCAACATGAGTCTTAATGAAGGTGGATCATGCCAGACTGGAAAACTGAAAATACAGAACTTTTTTTTTTCAGTATATATGTGTCAATAGCCTTATCAGATATAGTGTCTTTAATTGTGCACCTTTTTTTTTTCCCCCCTTTACTCAGATTTTGTTCCTGTGACTTTCATGCTTCCTGCTGATTATAATCTCTTTGTTGAAGAATTCAGAAAGAATCCCTCCAGCACGTGGATTATGAAACCTTGTGGCAAAGCTCAAGGAAAAGGAATATTTCTAATCAATAAACTCTCTCAAATTAAAAAATGGTCTCGAGACAGCAAAACATCTTCGTAAGTTCTTAAAACCTAAGCCTGTGCTTTCTGTGATTAGGTGAACTACATCAACATGCTAATTGTCTGATGCATGGGAAAAGTATTCCATTATTATTACTATTGTTTTGTCATTTTATAGTTAGGTTTGCATTTAATCTCAGTTGTTATCTCGCTTCCTCCTTCAACAGGTTAGAGTAGGACTTGTTTTGGTATGAGGAGGTACACAGAACTGCTCAATTAATATTCTTTATAAAAATGCCTTCAGCGCTGTTGGGGAAAAAATTGCATAGAAACAAATTGTTCTGCTTCACAATATTAAATAACAGGAAGCAAGAGAAAAGTCTTCCTCTCAGCAAATTCAGTAATTGTTTAATATATATTAGATCACTTTTTTAATTTGTGTGAAATAAATGCATTTTCCTTTCGGAACACAAAATAATACACGTCATGTTGATGATCTCCTTCCAAATGGATGAAACAGGTTAGCAAGCTTTTGTTTTTCTCTGGCTAGAAGTTTTGCTCACACAACTAATGTTCAGCTTTTTCTTGTGATCAAGTGACTGGCTGAATATCCCTTAAGTATTTTTCCCCACCTTTGATTTGGAATCTGAAGAATGTCACGATCTGAAGCTTTTCACAGTGGTTTGCAATCGCACACCAAGCACAATGCAAATATTCCAGTAGTACAAGAGCTTGAATAATGAAGGTAATGCACTACATCCTTTTTGCTTGTCTGGACTTTGCCAAGCTCTAAATTCTCTTCAAGGGAAAAAGGCTGGTTTGTAGAGCTGCTTTCTGAATGGCTTGATCAGCTACTGTGTGAGTTTAAATGGATAATTGATCTTGGTCATCTGTACAGTATTTTCAGCTTTTTTTTGGTATATAATGCCTGATGCCAAGTGTGTACTATTAACTACCACAACTTTATACATTGTCTTGGCAAAAGATGCAAGATTTCAGTCAACTCAAAATTTACAGAACACTTCTAAAGAAGTAAAAGACTTCAGGGGTTGTATTGTTGCAAATATCATATTGTGAGACATGATTTGTGTTTTTCAGGTTTGTGTCTCAGTCTTCCAAAGAAGCCTATGTGATTTCACTCTACATCAACAATCCCTTACTGATTGGAGGAAAGAAATTTGATCTTCGTCTCTATGTTTTGGTGTCTACCTATCGTCCACTGAGATGTTACATGTAAGGTTGCATGTATTTGTATTTTGTTTAGAGATAATGTCCAGTGTAGTCAAAAAAACGTTGTGCCTGTTGCACAAAGAAGTTTAACCTGTAAATGGTATCCTAGGATGCTCGCTTCCTTGTTTCTTACAGGGATTTAACACATTTTCATGACTTTTTGCATTTAAGGTATAAACTTGGATTTTGCCGGTTTTGCACAGTGAAGTACACACCAAGTACAAGTGAGCTGGATAACATGTTTGTACATCTTACAAACGTTGCCATTCAGAAACATGGGGTAAGTGTGCTGAGTTCTTACACTCTCTTTTGTGGCAAGACTGATTTTCTTAAATTGTCCCAAAAACTTGGAGTCAAAAGGTTTTGTAATACTCTTCGTCATCTTGCGGTTAAAATACTTCAACTTGTACTTAAAAATAAATGCACTGTGGAATTTAGAAATTTTAGAAAACCACAGCTCAAAAGTCAAGATAATGAGTTGCAGCTCTGTAATAGAGTGTGATATTTTCAGTATTGACTCATAGTAGTTGAGAGCAGGGGTGTTCTTCATGTCTCCTTTCATTTAAAAGCCAATATGCTCACTTATGAATCGAACAATGAAAGTAATGAGCTTGGATCATGTGGATATGTATTTTATAATAGTGGCTTAATACTTCCTTCCTCATCTCCCCTTCCCTCTCTCTCTCTGCCATGCAGTTAATTCAATTTCTTATTTCCAGCGCTTACTTATCACAGGACTTTCCAACCTCTTCCAATGTTCCCCCCAACCTCCTGCCACTGCCTTCCTTCTGTGGGAAACAAAGGGAATGTGCAGTTGCAAGCTTGGGATAAGTAAGTGCTGCCTGGCCATCTGGTGGCTTCCTCTTGCATGGACAAAGCTGGAGCTCTGCCTGCAGAACAGTTCTGTCCTGTAGTTTGCCGTTGATACTCGTGTAGAAACATGAGAGCTTTGACAGCACTTCCTTATGTCAAAGTAGGCTGAAATTCAGCAGTGGGGAGGGAAGGTTAGTGGGGCAGGGGTGACATAGATGGGCATAAAATGTCACTTCCCAAGCCTTGTTCCTTCAGGGAATGACTTGTTAATGATTGTCCCTTTGGTGTTTTTAGCGGATGTCTGTGATTTACAAACCATGCCTCTGGTACAGTAATTAAAACTCTATTGTTGCACTTCCTCATGCCACAAGTTTTGTTTTAATGGTATGGAAAATAAACCTGTATGGACATACAGACACACATGCTCCTGATTATATGCATATGGGTATACACCTGCACTCATTCACAAGATATATGTAATATGTCTTAAACTGCAGCCTTGCTCAGTGTGCCCTCTCTGCTACTGTTCCATGAGATGTGCAGCATAGCAGAACTGTTTTTGTCTGGATATTGCTGTAACAACAGTGTGAATGATAATGTTAGTAGTTGTAAACCAGGGCAAGTGGTCAAGTATGGCATTTTTCAGTACTACAAACATTTCATTGCTCAGGTGCTGATTTGTGAAGCTCTTCAAACACATTTTGGTTTGACAGGGCACACTGAGAATTACTTATGGTGAAAGCAGGTCCCATACAACTTAGAGAATAAATCCTGGTGCTGTTGCCAGTAGCAGTGAAGATGTGAGGCACGTGGTACATTGCTTGTCTTGTTATTTTGCACATCTTCTCTACCAGTTAGAGAATGGCTTTCAAGATTTTTCCCAAATAAAAGAAGCAAACGTGGTGGTAAAGGTCACTTGGAATAAAGGACAACAGAAATGGATATAGAAGTAGCAGCCAAAAAATGTGGAATTATTACTAGAATATTTGAAAAGCTTTTTATAAATTGTAAACAACCAATATCTGTTCAGCTTTGCAGAAAGGCAAAGAGAAGTTTAGTGTAAAGGTAAGAGAAGTTTAATGTAAAGCTGTGCTACCCATCCTATTTGTTCTTCTCTTTTAAATGTGCCTGTAACTTTGGAGGCATTTAGACTGTGCAGTTTTAGTCTTCTAAAACTGTACCTAATTTGAGCTGTCAGTAATTTATAAAAATTAGGATGAGGTGCTGGAAAATGCATGTGTAATACAAAAAAAACTACAATAGTTCTTATACATAATTATTTTCACTTTGCTTAATATATTCGATTAAACAACTGTGACTGTGTAAAGCTCTACCCAGTTGCAATCTATTTTGATTTGAGTACTTGTTCTGAAGGGCAAAGAGGGCTGAAACTTTGATCTCTGTTCCCTTGCTGGAATCTGGTCTCAAGACATTTTTTTCCATGGAGCAAACCCTGAGAACCATGTTTCAGGTCTTTATTTGTACAGTCCAGTTTTCCAAATTTACTAGTGAGGGAGCTGTAGGAGAAGGCGTAATAATAAGATAGAAGCTTCTTTGCCCTTGTCTTAAAGGACAACAGAATTTGTTCTTCTAAGAGCTTTTTTCTGCTCTATGCATTCTGTGTTTTAAACTTTAGCAGGCATACAGTCAATAATTCTCAGAAATGCTCTGAGGAGAACCTTTATAAAGGGACAAAACATTTGTCCTGAGAGTTCCCTGAGGGTTGAACATGTGCCTTTCCATCAGTATGAATGACCCTTGCTTTGCTCTTGTCTTTCCATTTAAAGAGAAATAAAGCAGAGCCTTGATAGCCTCTGAAAAGAGACCATAAGGTAACCTCCTGTTTTTCCCTGTTCAGTTGCAGTAACACTTAGTGGATTTTTGTAGTGAGTTACTTGAAAAATTTAACTTTTAAAAACAATTCAGATGTCATTTCATTATATTCTTGAATGTAACTGTTATCAGTAGCACCGTTAAGAAGATACCAGGGAACAGACAAGTTGTACCTGAAAGTGTTTGTCTGTGTTTATTTATTTAAAGTGCTGCATTTTACAACAGCTACCTTCAGTGAAATTCTGCTATTACTCATTAATTGTTTTTTCCTTATCGCCAGAGGAGGAAAACATTCAGTTCTTTCCTTTCACATTTTAAAACTACTATTTCCAAATCATAACTCATACTTTGCTATAAAACTGTCAAAGTACGCGTTGGTTTTTTTTCTCCTAAGAAAGATTTATTACTTGATTTGCAATGCGTGATACAAGCATATTACAGCTATAATAAAAGCAGTTGTTTATGTAGAGGGCAGTTCAAAGCTGAAGTCTTCATGAAGCTGCAAGAACAATTAGCCACGTTTGTTTATAGAGCAGCAGTACTTGTAAGGATAAGGGGACTTTTTGTGGGAATGAAAAAAACCTGCCGAACAACTTCAAAATCTTAGACTGAGTGAACACCTTAACTCTTCAGGATGATTACAACCATATCCATGGAGGCAAGTGGACAGTGAGCAACTTACGCCTGTATCTGGAGAGCACTCGTGGAAAGGAAGTCACCAACAAATTATTTGATGAAATCCACTGGATAATTGTGCAGTCCCTGAAGGCTGTTGCGGTGAGTGCTGTTCCTGGAATGCTGCCAGCAATAGCATTCCAGCTGCAGGCTTCTCATAACCATGGAAGTGAGCTTGCCATTAAAACCCCTACATCTGTTTTCTGCTCTTTGAGTGATGGTGTTGGTGCTGATTTCTGCAGTTCTCTTATCTCTTGATTTCTTGATATCTCTTGAGATGAGGGAACTGAATCTTGGGTGGGTGAGTGGGTTGAGCTGTCTGTGGGTATTTGAAGGAATGAATAAATCTCTTTCCTTGAGGGCTTTGTGAACTATTTAATATGATTTGATACTGCCCTTGTGAATAGTATTAAGTTCTGCCAAAATATGTGACGTCATTCCAGCAATAACAAATGTGTCAAAGAAAAAAACATCTCTGGAGGACAATTTATCAAAGGGAACCTAAGGCTATTAGTTCATCAGAGTTACATACCTTAGTTTCACCTCTTGTATACACAAGTCACTGAGTTATCACGAACTCTTATTTAAAAAAGAAGCAGCAGCCAGTTCTGTGCTTGAGTGACTTTCTGGTGTTTGGGTAATATTCTATGATCGCATTACAGGGTATCACTCTGGGGGTCAGCTGGGGTAACTGAGGAGCTCACTGTTGCCAAGGACTCTCCTGGTCCCAAGTACATTGTCTTGTCATCTCTTTTGGGCTGGTTCTGGCACCATTTAGAGCTGAATCAGCTCACTTGTGAACTGACAATTACTACCTTGCTTTATTGATGGCTTCGTGTTCTGCCAGGGGAATAAGCTGAGTCAGAATCAGTACGAGAAAGAAGGACAAGGTCATGCAGCTAGGATCAGCGGGAGGTGGGGAAGCGTGGCTTAACCTGGCCTCTGCTGTGCAATCATATCTGAAGATAACTTGGGAGGAGAAAAGGGATGTAATCAAATGTTAGCAGAACCTTAGAAGAGGAAAAGTGGTGAGAATGATGGAGCATGAAATTTGTTGTTCCTCTGTCCTTCTGACAATGGCACGTGTAATGAGATGCTTGTTCCTCCTTCCTGCTTTCAGTCCCTGAAGAAATGAAAAGCCTTCGTTATTAGTCTAGGGGAAAACATCTCAGAAAGCTTCACAAAGTTTTCTCTAAAAGATCTAATGAGATTCACATAGAAGAAAAGTCTTATACCATGCATACTGCAAATGTTTAGCAGATGCTGGAAAGCTACTGGTTCTCTAGAGGATGTGTGTCTAAGCACAGCCTGGTTCTTGGTCTCTCTTGGCTTTGGGGTTATAGTTACCTTGAGTAATTATAATTTAAAAATGTATTTTCTAATTGTTTGACCTAAAATTTCTGCATAGTTACAGCAGCAGAATAAAAGAAATGTCTTTGAATAAGTCTTGTCTTTCTAAAGTTTAAAAAATTCACAATTATATGAAGCTGTAAATTTTCAGACCTTCTGTTTTCTCCTGATGCATGCAGGCTTTAAATATAGTTATTACTCTTGCAAAGTATGAAAGCACTTATTTTCACACAGGAAACATAATGGGAAATTAACATAACTTAGTACTTGGCATCAATGCCATCATTAGTACTGAAATATTTACATACAGCCTCAAAAAAAGAGGCAGTCCTGAACCTACTAGTTAGCAAGCTTATAGGTGAGTTACAACGCTGAAAAGTGTTGTGGAAGATTCATAATGTCATCATATGTGATTTCTAGCAAAGAAAGTGTGTAATTGGATTACTTACTGAGTAGTTGATTTTAATGCATATTACTTTTTTTAATACATATGTCTTTTTTTTTCCCCCAGCCCGTAATGAATAATGATAAACACTGCTTTGAGTGTTATGGATATGACATTATCATTGATGACAAGCTTAAACCCTGGCTAATTGAGGTAAAGTTATATAAAATAGAGGGAAAAACATCCTTCTCATTTCACAGAATAAAACTGAGTAGATTTCAATGTAGTCTTTCCTCTTTTTAAACAGTATTTTTTGTTTATCGGGTAAGTGGATTAAGAAAAATGTTGGAAAGTGAGATAAGTCATGTGATGACCAAGCTAGCATGTGCTTTTCTTTCCTATTTTTTTTTTGTGTTTCTGTTTGTTTGTGGCTTTCTGCTTTTGTCTTCTAAATCCAGTGCATCCATGCAACTGCACTTTAGAGGCAGTCTGAATGTTAGCAGCCCTGTTAAATACTGGATCAGTACCTGGAAAATGGGCTCTGACTTGATGGAGCATAACATCAAATTTAAGTTTTAAATGCTGTCATGGCCTTAATGGTACAGGTTGAGAGGAAACAAAAGGGGCATACGAAGGATAATTAGGATATTTTGAAAGCTTTTTTATTTTTTACATAAATTTCTCTTTGGTGTATTAACTTTAGATCTGTATGTTCAATATAAATTTTATCCATCCCTCTTCCTTCTCAATCTAATTCGAAGTGAACTTCGTAAAAAAAAATCATCTGTTTATTGTTCTGATCCCACTTCTCCAAAATAGATGTGGAACAAAGATATGTTAAATGAATCCCTGGTTTAATTACAACAAGGGACAATGTAGTGCTTTGAATAGAGAGCACTCTCCAACTCGCAATATAACAGGGGAGAACTCAGATAAGAACTTAGAGAAAAGTTGTTCACCCAGAAGAGAGCCACACATTTCTGTGTGTAACAGCTGTTCATGTAAACTGGGCAAATTTTAAGCACTCAAATGCATGGGGTTTTTAATCCTGTAAACAGAAAATTAAACAAAAATTCTGTCTTGTCTGATTCACCCTGGTGAATCTCATCTCAACAGAAATCTTCAGGCTGACACTGCAGACACTTAACAGAGTGGTACTTTCCTGTCTAAGTAAAAAGAAAAATGCCCAGTGGGGAATTCCTTCCAGTGCCTGAGGAACTGAAAGATGTGCTTTGAGCCACCAAGGCTCGATTTCCCGTGTGGTACACACAGACATCACACATGCTGTTTGGAGAACTGTGCACCACTCCAAAAACTGATGCTGTTTTTTCCTTTTGTAGGTTAATGCTTCCCCTTCTCTTACTTCCAGCACCGCTAACGATCGCATCTTGAAGTATAATCTTATTAATGACACGCTAAACATTGCTGTGCCTAATGGGGAAATCCCTGACTGCAAATGGAATAAATCTCCACCAAAAGAGGTTCTGGGCAATTATGAAGTCTTGTAAGTTTTATCAGTGTTTCAGATAAAGGCCATTGTTTTTCTGTCACCTCACTTTTTTTGATGTGTAATGTAGACCAGAAAGATAAGGTGAACTTCATTCTGATGTGAAAAATGGGCACAAAGTACCACTTCATTTCTCTGGAGCTGCGTTGGAGGTGGGAGTGCATTAAAGCAGAGTTCCCTTGCCTCATGTCCAGAGAGAATGATGTCTGATAAGCCCCTGCTTGCACCTTCGGAGCTTCTAGCAGCTAGAGTTGAGGGACAGAAGCAAAGAGAATGTTTGTGTTCTACATGTGCAGAACTTGTATTGAGGGTAATATATAGATGGTACTTAAAACAGTTAAAACAGTTAGTTCTGGTTTAGAAATTACTTGATGCAAATTTTCTCTCAGTTTATAGAAATAATGCCTCTCAAACCCTGTAATTCATGAAAGTAATAATAAATAAATAATAAAATTGTCAGATATTTTTTTAATTCCTCGATCTGTGTTGTAAGGAGAGAAATGAAGGAACCAGATTTTTATATTGGAGTGTCTGCACGATTTATCTAGGATTGATTGGTTTTATGTAGAAGAACACTGATTTAAATACCATATTGCTGACACAGTTTCTCATCTTGTTTGAGAAAAAGCTTGGATAGGTTCTCTAGCACTAGTGGTGCGATTGCTCAATATGTCAGGAATGCACTTTATGTACATAGCTGATCCACTAGTTCATACTCATCTTAAATACTTTTTCTCTATACTAGTAAAAGCAGTTAAATATGAGTGGTTTGAATTAGGATTTAAGTTTTAATAAATGTTATATACATGGCGGCTGTGAATACCTATAAAGCAGCATAACTAAGTATGTATTATGATTTTTCTACACAATATTTTAGTATTATCTTTTGTTAATTACAATTACCTATCTGTAGCCAAATTCTGCTTGGAATCTGCATAGCAGCTGAAAGGTCAGTATATGCTGAGGTTATCTGAGGCTTTAATGGATTTAGATATTTACAGAACTACTCATCACTGTGGTTAAGTGTTACCAAATACATGTCATCAAATACATTTTGTTTGATCACATGGCTCTTTAATTCACCTCATTCTTTCCCTTCTCACTCTGTGATGCACCAGTGGAGTTTTAACACTGCAGCTAACAATCCTCCCTTTGAAGGAATAGCTCAGGAGTTATTTAAACTGGCAGCAGTCTGATATTCTGCTTAACCACAGGCCTGCAGAAGTACATGGGGAATTTCACAAGCGTGAAATTTCACAAACTCAGGAGTTTAACTAAAGCTGCCAGATGACTTGTTTCTTTCAAACAGGGGCTCAAGGATATTTCAGATGATCTATACTGTAAAATTATGGATGCGTAGAATCATAGCTGCATGTCATGCTTTTGCCTGCATAAAGCTGTGCATAGAACAGCTTGTATTAAACTCCAGTTGTAGATAGTAAGCAGAAGAGAATGTAGAACTGGAATATACAGGACCCACTGCTGTTTGTGTAGCAGGAGAAGGCATTGAAGGGGTTTTCTTATCTCCAGATATGATGAGGAGATGGCGCAGAGCGATGGGACTGATCGTGACCTGCGGAGTCGTCCTGGGCAGTCCACGGGGGTCAAAGGAAGCCGTGCAAGAGATTCAGGAAAGCCTGTATTGACCACCTGGAAGTGATGACATAAAAAATAGCTGCACTCTTGGTAGGAACACACCAAGAATAACTTGCAGTTTTAGAACAGATTCCTATGTTTTGCTCCATTGCATGTAGGAAATACTAAAGAAGACAATACAGCCTTTGAAAAGTGAAACAAACACTCAAAACCCAGGAACTGTACTAGACATCCACTGACCTGATTATAATTACAACAGTACGTATGGAGTGTGTATGTATATACAGTTATGTTTATATAATTTGTATAAACTAGTTCTCAATAATGATTAAGAACTTTCTTTATAAAGATGACAACTCAAAATACGCATTCTGAAAGAAACTGCTTGCTGTTCTGGATAGTATTTATTTCCTCTAGTAGCCTGTCCCTTCCTGCCTATAATAAATGAGCTGTGGATTCTGTAAAAGGGCAATGGTGGTGAGTATTAATATATTTCACAGTGATGGTTCAGACTCTTGTAGTAGAAGAAGAGCAACTGGAAAAAATTAGCATTACGTGTACTTGAGGCTGTTGCCAGTTAATGCAGCTATTGATTTATAACCAGTATTAACAAACTGAAAAGCAAGTCTTTATATGCTGAGGGTTGGGGGTTTTTATTTCCTTTAAGTGTTCTGAGCTGCTAACTCTTTAAAGGTAGGAAGTTTGATGGACTGAGGGAGCGTTTCGGTGGTATATTGATGGACTATTTCACTAGCCATTAATTTTTATTTCGAGATAGTGCATGTCTGTGGAAAACAGACAGAGCAACCAGATACTGTGATAAATCTCATTGCTTGAAGCTGATGATAAATCTTTATTTGCACCAGAACCTCTCAGTGTATTTATGCATGTATATAAGTCAAATATCTGTATATTTTTGTATATTTTATTTAACAAAAATACTGTTGTACATGGCAAGCTATTTCTGGTGGCTATGATAACAACAGTTGTGATGATTAGCTACCATAAAAATGGGTATTTCAGTCTTATAACAGCAGATATTGGGTGGTCATTTATAAATGGTAACGTGCATTGGTTGTTTTTATTCTCCTTTTNTTTTTTTTTTTTTTAGTAAAGTTAAACTCTCCCAAAAGTTTTTAGTTTCTTGAATCCCTAAACCAGACCACCTGCAACTGTACCACTTTGCCTGCTTTGGAAGGTCCTCCTGGAAGAGGGCAGCAAACCATGGTTTTTGGGACAGTTGAACAAAGTCTGGCAAGAGCAGTTTGTGTTGGGGAAAGAGGGTAGATATGACCGATATCCTCACACAGAATCTGGGGTTTAAACTTGCAGTAAAGAATGAAATGTGTAGACTTAGTCCCTCGAAGCTTAATATTCATTAATCTTGTATATTCCATTAAAATAAAATTTAACTGATTCTCTCTTCATCAGACTTGAATCTTCTCACTGGCCTCTACAAAAGCATATTCTAGTTGACTCTTGAAATAAATAAGGCAAAGGCAAGGTGATCACTGCAGGATGCTAAAGCTCACCTAAATTCCAGGTCTCCTATTTTGGGGTTGGGGTTTTCTGTTTGGGTTTTTTGGTGTGGGGTTTGTTGATGGTGGTGGTGGGTTGTTTTGGTTTTTCTCAGTTCCTAAGTGTGAGTCTTGTTTGTATATTTGAGCCTTGACAGGCAAGCTGCTCTGAAGTAGATGTGTAGTCAGATGTGTTAATCATCAGTAGTGTTGTTTTAATTACGTGATGTTTAGTGGGCAGATGTTTCCGGTTTTACCCCCAGCTGCCTGTTAGGGATAAAGTGGGAAGCAGTAACAGCCCTAGGGACTGTGGGCCTGTAGTAGATAGTATTTTGTAGTACGATTATATTTTTAACGGACAGGTAACATACCAAGGGTGCTCTGATAGAAGGAAAATGAAGCTTTCTCTCACTGCTTGTGATTAATTTCTGTAGCGGCTGGGACAGAGGATGTGTTGTTGTGGTATTCTTCTGTTGAAACAGTAGCACTCCTTTTTGGAAAGGCTTAACATGACAGCAAAACCAGGTCTGGGTTATTAGGATTTATTGCTGTGGAAGGCTTTGGAGACTTATACTTTAAGCTGTAATTTCACAATGACCCAATACTGGTAACAGCATCTAAATAATCTTCTTTTTCCAAACTAGTTTGGTGGTGGTACTCTGTGTTGGCTCTGATGTTATTACAGGTAGGCAGTGAGTTGAATCAGGGCCTCCAGAGCACAGACATTCACAGCACAGAGTAGTAATGGCACTGCCTGTAATATTACTAACACTGAACATTCTCATTTAATTGGTTAGAGGGTTTCTACTGGCTTGGAAAGGGTCAGCTCATGTGCATCCTCAGTATTTAATATTTCAGAACTCAGGACTGGAAATCTTGCTGTTGCTTTCAAAGATTTCTGTCCCTGTGTTTAGCAGATACATTAAGTAAAATACAGTATTTGTAAAGACGTATTTTATATGGAAAATGTTTTTGTAGCAGACCTATCAATTCTAAACATGCAAATCCTTCTCTCTAGCCCGGTGTAGTATTGAGAAAGCATATTTCAAACCCTTGAGGATGAAACATCTTTGTAAAATACCTAGTAAATTATAATTACTACCTCCAAATAAAAGCATTAAAATATTACTAACTAGGGAGGAAAAAAAATCCTAACAGGAATCTTTGACTATGTAGTACATAATCTCAGAGCTAGAATTAAGGTTGATATCACATGTTGATATCAAATGTTGATATCACATTATACAGTTATATCTCCAACCAATGCCTTACTAGTAGTTTATCTTGCTGACCCAAACATGAATTTAGTCATGCAATGTTCTCTTTAAAGAGCAAGAATTCGAAGACACTGCAAATGCAGTGACTCTCTCTTCCTGATCTCATTCCATTTTCTTTTTAAAAACAATAGTCTAGTGATTATATACATCAGACTGCTTTCTCCTCATTTCCTTTTCTTGACGGACTTTTTGCAGAGGTTGAAGTTTGAAGGCCTAATTTTATTTTCAATTCTAATATATGAAAAACAAATGTAGGTAAAGGGAGTTTTAAGGAACAAAACTGAAATAACGTGGAATTCTAATATACTAAGATTGGTTTTCTTATTAACAGTACTAAACTGTCCTGGTTTCAGCTGGGATGGAGTTGATTTCATGTCAGTAGCTGTTGCAGTGCTGCGTTTTGGATTTGGAATGAGAATGGTTTTGATAACACGCTGATGTTTTGGGTTTTTGCTACGTTGTGTTTATCCTAAGTCCAGGGTTTTTGTCTTGTCTCATGCTCTTCCAGTGAGGAGGTGCACAAAAGGAACAGAGAAGGAGCACAGCTGGCACAGGTGACCTGAACTGGCCAGGATACTCCACACCATGGAATGTCATGGCCAGTCTGTAAACTGGGGGAGTTACTCTGCAGGGCTGATTTGGGTTTGGGAAGGGGGGTCTGCAAGTGGTGAGCAGTTCTGTTGTGCATCCCTTGGGATTTTTTCTCTGTTGTTGTTATTATTATTATTATTTTTATTATTACTACTAACCATTATGACTGCATTTTATTTTACTTCCGATTATTAAACTATTCTTATCTCAACATGCAAGTTCTCCTTCAATTCTCCTCCCCATTCCGGGAGTGTGAGGAGGGGAAGAGAGGGAGCTAAGCGAGCGGCTGGGTGGTGTTTCATCTCCGGCTGGGCTTAAAACCACAACACAAACCCCAGGAAAAAAATCTGTAAGCGAGCAGCAATTCTTCCTTTTCTATGCAGAACTTGAGGCCTCGTGTACGTCAGTGAAATGTTCTTGAGAAACTCAAAATTAGGAAGCTCCGTTGCTACGTAATGTCTGTTTCTAAGACTCGTTGAAAAATTCTCTGAAGGAATTTGAGTTAGGAAAGAGTCTGTGTTAGCTGGAGTGAATGTGCATAAAGCAGCTTTTCTGCAGACTTGGAGGGTGCCAAGGAAACTAAAGCAGTCACAGCTGATAGTTCTGTGGGAGGAGGAAGAGGGTGGTATGTGGATATCACGCTGTGAGACGCTGGTTTGTACCTGGTCATGAAACGTAAAGGTGCAAATCGAGTTAGGAGGAAGAGAATCTGGAAAGGGAAACTTCAATTGCTTACTCAGAGATAAAATCTTCAACTTTTCACTTCTGCATCTTTAAATCTCTTGCTGTAAGAGGACAGAACTAATGGTACCAAGTGGTGCCCAGGCTGGTAGGAGCCTGGGGCATGCTCTGCTATCGGCTGGAACTGAGGTGATGAGGGAGATGTGTAGCCCACTCGAGGCAGGTGTCCGCTGCAGGAGTTAAGGGGAGTTGACTACAGGAGCGATGCTGACATGTGTAATAGAAGATGACAAACCTCATGTGGATGCTCTCATTCAGAGGTAAGGTATCTCTTTTTGCTGGAGTCTAATTCTCCAAAAGGTTAAAGCCTGTTTTACCTCTGACTGAGAGGGCTTAAATCTGAGTGACTGCAAGCAGACAAGTTCTTAGTTCTGAGTAACTAGCTGTGGCCTTGGGCCCATCATCCTCCAAATGTATCTAACAAAGAAACTGTTTTGGCTTTCAGGGGAGCAAAATAAATCAGAAATAACAGTTCTCAAAAGTTCTGACTTTGGCTGGTATAATAACTCGCCAGGCAGAGCTGATATAAATGTGTGTCTCAGTCCTAAAATACTGTTCTTCGTCTGCTCCAGTGCTCCCTGGCATAAGGACAGTATTGTATGAAGAATTAAATGGACAAGCTCTAAACAGCTACAGGAATTGTTACAATGGCATCAGTGTAGAAGGAGTTTATTGTTAGAGTTGAATAGTGGGGCTTGCTTCCTGGGCACTAACCTTTCTCCCTATTAATTCTTTGACATGGAAGGAATTAATAAGATTTCCAGAGAATAGCTTCTGTACATGGCTTGAGGAACTTAATTAGTATAAAAGGAACAGTATTATTCCTACAGCTACTTCATTACTGTTGGCTTTACAATAGGACTTCTGCCTAAAATGTCCCTGTCTCCTGATTCACTTCCTGCTATAAACTCAACAAAACAATAGACATTTCACAGAAGATATATAGCCCTGCATTTCGTCAGCAGAACGTGTCAGGCAGAGCTCATTTATCTGTGGTAAAGGAAGGGCTTTACTGTGTCACTAAAAACTGGTGCTGTTTCTCAAGTAGTTGCTGTACAGTTGACTTGGATGGAAATTACAGAGAGGAACTGACATTCTGTGCCTGCTTTTTGACAAGAGTTCACTCCTGCTTTTGGGTCAGTGGGAAGGGCTCTGTGCCCTGTGGTGCAGAGGTATCCATTTATGCTGACCTGCAGGGCTTCTTAACAAAAAAAAACCTAACAGAAACTTTATTCCTGTCTTCTCTGCTGAAAACAAACGTGGATAGCTGGGAAAAGCTGACTTTAGCCACAATTTTGTTAAAAATTCGATTATTAAGAGGAAATAGGAACAAAAGTTAGTATCTTGGAAAAATTGATTGTTTTATACTGAATTGTAGGAAGTTGTGTATGCCAGACTATGTTTTTCCACCTTTTTTAAGTTGCCATCAAAGCCTAGGCAAGCTCTCCATACTTGAACTTTTCCAGTTATGGTGATGACATAGATACCTTTACTACTGACAGAAAGTCTTCTGTGCCTTAATTAGTCTCCAATTTCGTATCTATTAAAAGCAAATCATTCACATCTGAGGTAGTCATAGACAATTGGTGTAAAATAGAAACGTTTGGACAGTATGAAACTGTGATTAAAAACAGTAATGTGAAAAACAAGGAGACAACAGAAAATATTTCAGACAAGAATGTGGCTTTTATTTGAAAGGTTCTTTCCTGGTGCAGCTTGGGCAGTGAAACAGTGAAATTGATTGATCCGAGTGGAATTTGATTTAATAATCTGAAATTCTTCATCATTGGTTGGCATATATAGTCACTAACAGCATTACATTTGCAAGCAAAATATGGTTCAGGATTTAAATTTACATTTAAAGTGTAAATAAAGATGTATAACACATGGAGTTTCTTAGCAAGAGAGAAGGAGTTTGAAGAGAATGCTGAAATGTTATGGCAGCAGTCAAGAAACACAGAATTTGTTCTGAGTGAAGGCATGAGACAGAATTTCTTTACAGAGAAAGTACTAGTGCCTAAAAGGACACATGGAATTTCTGAGGACAGCAGAAGAAACAAGAAGCATATTTAAAAATAGATTGTGTTAAAAGTAAAAATAACCGTGGGATACTTATCTAAAATGAGAAGATGATTTTTTTTTCCCCCACAAACTTCCTGTCCTGTTCCTAACAGTCTGAATCAAATGCTCACCAGTGGGGCTGGATAGACTGTCAGCTGTTCTTCTAAGGAAAAAGATTAAGGTAATCTTTCACTGGATGTCACCTTTTTAATAGAACTGAAAATGTGCAGAGAACAACTGCTTTTTAATACTTAGGAAAAAATATCAAAATACTAAAATCAAAATTATTAATATGGTAAAGCGTGATTCTCTACATAAATAAATTATTTATGGCATCATAATAGTGTCATCATGCTAGGATCTTGCATCATTGATGATAGCTATAATTAGACCACTAATCTCTTCTAATTCACTACAAGAAAAACTTAATCTTTGAATATACATAAAGCTAATTTACATTTTATAAATTGAAAGAAATAGTACTTTATTAACCACTGAGGTATATTTCCCCAAGCAGTTTTTCAAGTGCATATATGTATGTATTTATTCAGTGCGTGTAGCCTCAAGCCCTGTATATATTTATATTTATGCATTAAACTCTGTTACTATAAGTAATGAAGTCAAATTACTGTACCTGCATGTGTATTAATCCCAGTGCAGACAAATTCTGCTTTCTTCACAGGAAGAGCAATAGTGTTGATTCCAAAAGTACACTAAGGTGACTCTAATGATGTTGCTTCCAAATTGTTTCAAATGCTACCCTTGGAATGGGGTAAAAACTTGACAGTTAAAAATGTGTTTTTAAAACTCTGGTAACAATTATCGTCTTATTGACTTCCAGAGGTGTCCAGGCATTTTTTATTTAGGTGTCAAAAGGATAGAAAACATCTTGCAAGCAGAAAAGAATATTAAGCCGCTTGAAAATACTATTCCCTAAAGTGGTGCCTTGAGAAACCTCCAAATACTAAATTAAGATGTTCATAAAAATTACCTTTTGGTAAGCTTTCTTTTTTCCAACTAATAGTCCTGCCTTTACTTTTTTATCTTCAAAATAATCATTTCATAGCATTTATATATATGTTTCATAGCAGTTATAAAGATGCTAGTTGAATTATAAAGATGTTTAAGTGAAACATTGGAAAGCACAATTGTTATTTCTCAAGTTGTACTAAAACCTGAGTCTAGTTGTTTGTACAAAAAATGTTGTGTGAATTCCTCATTTCTGATCAATCTCCATTCCCTTGGAAGCTGGAACCAGTTCAAATTCCATATGAAGATGACTCCCAAAATAACACACTGCCTTTACACTATGACACAAGGGCTAAATTTATTGTACTTATATGTGTGTGTGTGTGTATATCATATATTTTATATATATATAGTAAGTGTATATATGGAAATACAGTAAAATATATGTAAACAGAGTAATAAATTGTGTACAATTTCCACGCACACATTATAATGTAATATGTATAATTATATGTTATATATATAAACATATGTATGTAAAATTCATAAGCAGTACATCAGCCTACCAAAGTCGATGCATGGGAATAGCTGATTTGAAGAATATTTTCTTCATTGTTAAAAGACTGTCTGATAGTTTGTGCCACCAGACTCAGGACTTGGAAGATACATTTCTTGCTCCTTTTATATTAATTGTCCCCAAACTGGCCTAAGATAAGAACGTGGGCCCTGATTTTCACAGGCAGTAGCATAGATGGAATCAGCACTGGGTTTGTGCACAGTGGAGTGATTTTGGGGCACAAGGTGGTGGTATTCAATGAACTCTGTGTGAAATAGTTGGGGATTTTCTGTGTCAGTCCACTCCAAGCTGCAGGTTCTGTCCTCTGCCAAACTGGAATTCCCTTTCATTGCAGTATAAACTCTGTTCTGCTGGGGAGTGCTATGATTTACGCTGAATTCCTGTTCTGTTTCTTCCATCTTTGAACAAGTTTGAGCATTATTTGACCAAACAAAGAGATGAATGACTGTTTTGATGTTAGATTGAAGAAAGTCTTAGTGTTCTGGCACGGAGAATTTCCAGCTTTGACAATGCTCCAGGCAAAACGGAAGCTTAATTCCTTACAGAAAGAGCTGTATTTATGATTCCATATGTCCCTTGTAGTGTCCTGTAAAGAAAGCTTGATCACGTTTAGTGAAAGAGACTGTAGAAAACTAAAGTGCATCTCTGGTCAGAAGTGTAAGATGACTTACACTTACAATTGATTTATTACAATAAATTACAAGATTTCTCCTGTCAAACTTGAACTGTTAACTTTCAACACAGGGGAGTGAAGAAAAGCAGAGTAGGGAAGGGAGAAATCATGTTCAATCTGAGGAAGCTTACCAACCTGACCAAATTTCACAGTAATGTTAATAGCAATTAATTCAAATCCATTTGTCAAGGACATTCAGAAAATAAATTTTATCCCAGTGCTATGGTCTTACAATCCTACTGAACTAATCTAAGTGAACTTAAAACTTAAGTTAATGAGTCACAGACCGAAAGAAAGAGTACAGGAAGACTTGGCATCTATCTGATTATATGCGGACTTGCATAAGAAACATGGCCAAGAGGGAAAGTACTCGTAGGACTGTTTTGCAGGCCTACCCAGTGATCCAGAGCTCTTGCTGTCCTCAAACCAGGCTGTCCCCGGGGACAACGCTGGAGGCACAGCAGTGCTCAGAGGGGCAGATGGGAGGGAAATGCAGGAACTAGTGGCAGAGAAGGCGAAGGCTGAGGGGACGAAAGAAGGTCGCCGTGGTGGCTGCTGCTTAGAACTTGAAATAGTCCTCTGTCTAAAACAAATAAATCCGAAAGATAGGCGAAGGCGGGAGTAACTGAAGTTATTGAAGTTCTGATACTGGGCGAGAACCGCGTAACCAAACCAGCAGTGCCATGTCAGAAGTGGCCCTGTCCTTGAGCCCGTGCCCGGGCCAGCTGCGAGCCCAGCCCAGCCCGGCCCCGAGCGGGCGCTCCCCGTGCCGCAGTGCCGGCGGAGCGCACCGCGCTGCGCGGAGCGGGATCAGCTCCTGCACCGCTGCCGGGCGCGGAAAAGTCCCCGACGCTCCCGAGGATCTGTCAACTCGATCACATTTCGCTTCGGGAAACAACATCTGCTTATTCACGGTGCCCCGCAGTGGAAACGGGACACGGACGCAGTGTTATTCCCGCCGCGCCCTGCCACGTTCCGCAGTGCTCCTGTCACGGTTTCCTACACTCGTATACCTGGCTAACGCTGCGGCCGGGCGGGCCGGGCAGCCGCTGCCCCCGCGGTGGCCGGAGCCCCGCAGAGTGCGCCGGGGCCGGGGCCGGGAGGAGCGGGGCCGTGAGGAGCGGGGCCGGGAGGAGCG